>CATIWR010044699.1:0-155742 GCA_949677035.1 Omphalea diandra
TAGTTTATTCTAATTACAGCTTTTCAAGATCACCTACAAGATCATCAACAAAAATACCTTTCCCAAGATCAAGTTTACTTGATTCATCAAAGACAACATTCATAGACTCTTCAACTATCATAAAACTTTTATTGAAGACTCTATATGCCTTGCTTGAGGTGGAATAGCCTAAAAAGATTCCTTCATTAGTCTTGGAATCAAATTTTCGAAGATTATCCTTAGTGAATATAGCACTTACATCCAAATACTCTTAGATATGAGATCTTGGGTTTTCTACCATTCCATAGCTCATAAGAGGTTTTATTAAGAATAGGTCTTTTACAAGCTCTATTTGTAATATAACATGAGGTATTGATGGCTTCGGCCCAAAAGTAATTAGGTAATGAATACTCATTGAGCATTGTCCTAGCCATCTCTACCAAAGTCCTATTTTTTCTCTCTACAACACCATTTTATTGTGGTGTTCTAAGAGTTGAAAAATTATGAAAAATTCCATTCTCCAAACAATAATTTTCAAATGATTCATTTTGAAATTCTTTTCCATGGTCACTTATAATAGAAGTTATGAAGTAACCTTTTTCATTTGAAACTCTTTTTGCAAAGCTTTTAAAAGCATTAAAAGATTCATTCTTATGAGCTAGAAAAGATACCCAAGTAAATCTAGAGTAGTCATCTACAAGGACTAGTGCATAATGCTTTCCACTTAAGCTAGCACTCCTAATAGGTCCTATTAAGTCCATGTGAATAACTTGAAGTGGTTTAGATGTGCTTACAACATTTTTTGATGTGTGGAAGGCTTGATGTTGCTTTCCCGTTTGGCATGGGCCATATATCTTGTCTTTAGTGAATTTTAGCTTGGGAAGGCCTTCCATCAACTTCCCTTTGGATAGGCTTTGGAGAAGATCCATACTTGCATGCCTAAGCCTTCTATGCCATAACCAAGCTTCATTGCTTAAAGACATGAGACACTTGAAAGATTGGTTAGTCAGATTGTCTAAGTCAATTGAGTAGGTATTGCCTTTCCTTTCACCCTTGAAAATAACCTCATCATCCACCAAAGTGGTGACTTGGCATTTCCTAGGATCAAAGGTGACCTTCTTACCTTTGTCACACAATTGACTTACACTCAACAAATTATGTTGTAAGCCAATAACTAATAAGACATTATCAATTAATGAAAAACCATCCTTACCTATGGTACCAATGCCAATTACCTTACCCTTGGCATTGTTACCAAATGTGACATCTCCACCTTCTTTCTCTTTAAGTGATGTGAATAGTCTTCTATTTCTGGTCATATGGTTTGAGCAACCACTATCCACATGCCAATTACTTGCTTTGGTGATAGTCACATTTCCCTACAAAATAAGAGTCAATCACCGTTTCTTTGGTACCCAAGCATACTTGGGTCCTAGGGGGTTAGTGATTGAAGGGTCCTCTAACTTGAGGTGAGCCTTCCTAATAAAGCAATGTATATTGATATGGCCATATTTCATGCAATAGTGGCATTGAAGATTAGACTTGTTAGTCTTCCTCCTATGCATGAATTTAGTATGAGTAGGAGGCCTTCTCATACCATGGTCATGTGAATGCATGCATGGACACGTATGATGAGTAGGGGTAGAGGATTTTTTATTAGGATGACCATGCTTTTGGTTGTACATGTAAGCATGGTTAGCTCTTTGAGTCTTAGCTCTAGAGCCTTAGGAAGCCTTCCTTTTGCACTTAGACTTAGGAGGCTTAGTGCTAGTTGCACTTTTCTTCCAAATTACCTCAATGCTTGAGGTTTGAGGTTGTGAAGCTCTAAAAATATAGTTGTAGAAGATGATGAAGCTCCATTAAAACCTAGAGCATGCCTAATTAAAGGTGGTCATTATGACACAATAACAGTGTCTAAAGCCTTTTTTCCTTTATGGAATTTGGAGATTGAGCTTTTAAGCTCAATGACTTCTCCTTTAAGAAAGTCATTCTCTTTTCTAAATGAGGCTAAGGAAGAATATGATATAGATAATTTTACAATTACTTCATTATAAATCCTTAATTCATTTACAAGCTCATTTAGAGACTTGTCTTCATCTTCTAGTTTAGAGCACTTCTTCATATAGGTTTTAATTTGTGACTTATACTTGTCACACTTCATAGTTAGAGCTTCTAAAAGCTCTTCATCTATATCATCTACCTCAGAATCAGAATTAGAGTGGGAAGATGTGCTTACCTCTTGTGAAGAGTCCCCTAGTGCCATGAAGCATATGTTGGCCACCTCTCTTTCTTCCTTTTCTTCACTTAAGCTGGCATCCCAAATGGCCGAGAAACTCTTCTTCTTCTCCTTGTCCTATATCTTCTTCTTCTTTAGCTTAGGACAATCATGCTTGATGTGGCCTTGCTTGCCACACTCATAACAAGTGACTTCATTTGATTTTTCTCTAGGATTAGGAGTTGTCTTCTTAAAGCTTTTTCTTTCTTTTCTCCTTCTAATTAACTCCTTGGTCCTTCTTGAGAGCATTGCTAGCTCTTCTTCTTCATTGTCACTTTCTTCATCATTAGAGGTAGTTTTTACTTCTTTCTCCTTTAATGAGGATTTGAATGCCAAAGTTCTCTTCTTAAGTTTTTCAGATTTTTCTCCTTGACTTCTCATTTTCTTCATCTCCTCGTCTTTCTTTAAGGCTAACTCATGAGTTAAGAGTTTATCTATCAAGACATATGTTTGCACCTTCCCTATTTCTAGATTGGATTCTTGAATACTGCACACTCTAGCACTAAACTTCTCAAGAGGCAAATATTTCAAAATTTTGGAGTTTACCTCATGATTTGTGAGAATCCTACCAAACTTCTTCATGTTGGTGATGATTGCTAGGAGTCTGTTGGTCATGTCGGTGATGCTCTCATTCTCCTTCATCATGAACAACTCCCACTCTGTCACATACATCTCTAGCCGACTGGATTTCACCATTGTGGTTCCTTCGTGATAGTTCTCCAATGCTTTCCATATCCTATGGGTTGTTTGGCAATGTTGTACTCTTCCAATCTCTTCTCTTGAAAGAGAGCTTAGAAGAATTGTCATGGCTCTTTTGTTCTTGCCATTTGATCTTCTATGTGCTTCAACCCACTTTTCTCTTGGAATGAGTTCTTCACTTCCATCCACCACCTTGGAGGGTGGCTTCCATTCTTTGACTACAACATCCCAGAGATCCACCACATTTGTGTCAAGGTAAATTTCCATCCTATACTTCTAGTGAGTATAATCAGCTCCATCAAAGTAGGGTTTGAGTTATGTGTGGATTCCTTCTTGTGCCATGATCTTTATTCATCTAATGAAGGTTTGATTATGAAACCTTGCTCTAATACCACTTATTGGTCCTTAGCACCAAGAAGGAGGGTTGAATTAGTGTGTGAAATTTAATAGAAGAGTATAAGAGAAATGAAGACACATAATTTATAGTGGTTCGGGTATAATCGACCCTACGTCTACTCTCCAGTTCTCAACAATTGGGTATTCCACTAACTATCAATGGTGTTTTCAAGCTCACACCAAACTTTTACACTTGTGTTTTCTAAGGCTCACACAATAACCTTTACACTTGTGTTTTAGAGGTTCACACAACAACCTTTACAGTTGTGTTTTTAGGCTCACACAACAACCTCTCTAGAGTGTTTTATCAGGCTAACACTTTAACCTTTAAAAATAGTGTTTATGCTAACACCAAACAATCAATTAAAAAAGAGAAAAGATTGAGTAGCAAAATTGCAAGAGTTTGGGTTAGAAATTAATGAATTCTCTTACATTTACATCTGTTTGGTGAGGTATTTATAACCTCTATCCACCAAAGAGACGTTGCAATAAAACTGGTACAAAATCTTCAAAGTGTTCTAGATAGATTTTGCATTAAATACTTGATAGGCTTCATTCGCTATCGCTACTACTCTTTTGCGGTTGCGAATTCCGAATTTTCGTACGAGAGCCAATAATTATAGTAAAAAATCTCGTTTGTGTCTGACGGCTAGTACACGTGGCGGCTTCTCATTAGTTCTCTAAGAAAATATAGTCATTGCCTTTCAACTGCTAAATAAAAGTAGCGGTCACGAATAACTTTATGCAGTATGTGATAGAGGATGCAAATTCTATTGTCCAGAACTTGAATTTTTCACTTCACGAATCGCAGTCACTATCAACAAATAGCCTTCACGATTTTTGTCTTTCAACGGTCACTTGGGACACTTGTCATGCTTTGGTTTATGGACTTGCTACCATCTTAAGTTACTTTGAAATTAGTGATTGACACATACCGCGAATCTGTTTGAAATTTTTGGACTCCTTCATTTGAGTGAATCACGGTTGAGAATGGCTCCGTGATTTCGCCTGCCTGATTGTCAACATGTTTTAACATGAGTCGCGATTGTGAATCCTGGATTGCGATCGCGATTTACATGTTACTTTGGAGTTTAATAACTCCTTTCATCTTTTCTTAAGAGATTTATCCATTTCTGTAAAATCAACACTCATTTGAAATATTAGTGATGATCAATCTCCTTTGTCAAGATCAAAAGAGGTTATAGACTTAGGATTAACCATCCTAGTCCAACAAGGATGTTACACATAGTCACTTGCCTGCTACCCCTTTTGGGCCTTATGGAAATGCACCTTAGAGTGTTAATAGCCTTTCCTTTTTTCACCCACATCCTACATCATAACCATATCCCCTAAATAAACTGTTATCTTCCCTATTAAGAGAGTATAAGTTAGCATATGGTCATATGATGATGTGTATGTCATTAATGTGCATATTTAGAGAAAATGAAAGAAAGGCTCATTCACTGTTATAATTAGACCATAGAGATCGATTCATGTTTAGGGGTGGCCCATGGTTATTATAACATTTTGCTAATATATATATATTTGACAAATGAGAAAAATAAAGAAAAATAATGATAATGAAAGAAAAGGAAAAGAATGAAAAAAGTATGTATCGAACCACTGAAAGAGGAAACAAAAAAGGTTTTATGAGTATTTTACAAAATAAGAGTATGAGCTATGCACATAAATTGTTTAATCACACTTCACATCATTCATATAATTAGTGTCTTAACGAACATTCTCTTACTGTGGACTTGGCCACTTTTTTATTAGCCTTACACCTGAGCCTTCCATTACAAGCTTTAAAAAGACCTCTGATCATCAAGGTTGGTAAGGACCTAGATTAGTGGATAAGGATGGACTAGTTTTGCCTATGGTCACATGTGATTTTTAGAATTGAAGTGGAGTTATGTTAGAACTACGTATGAAAGAAAGTCAAAATATTGCATGAAGAATGACGCCATGGCACACACACACTCTTTTTATGTTTGAATTATTAAAGGTAATGCATGTCTAGATTTTAAACAAATTTTAGAATAAGTAATTTTGCTTGTATAATGAAATTCATGGTTATTTCAATAGTGGTATCCCTTTTTTTTGTGATCCCGAGGTTTACTTAGGGGAGAATTTTTTTAAGATACCATATTTCTTTTAGGGTGTATAATGTTTATTTTATTTTAAAGTTTTTTAAGGAAAATTTTTTCTATTAAGCTTTGATTTTGATTTTGATTTTTTTTTTCAAGATGACAAAATAAGGAAGAATTTTTTTATGGTTGATAAAATAAAATATTTTTATTATTTATGCAATTTAAGTTGTTTATTATATCAAGTATCTTGGTTTTGTTATTATGCAAAAAGGGAGACAACATGTAACCCTAATGTTACTAAGGCACTTATTGCCCAACTCTAGAGTGATCAATTTATTTTGAATAACTCAAAAATCAGGAGAAAGTTTAACACTTTATGTTGAGTATTATACTTGTAAGCTATGTTTTTTTTTTTTTTTTTTTTTTTTTACAAATGAGTATTGTTGACTCCATAAGATGGTCTTAAAAAAGAAAAAAGTAAAGCACACTAAGCCACATGCTTGAGGACATAGATGAAGAATGCTTGCCCTTTAGATACTTTGAAAGATAAAGCCAAAAAAGCTAAGAAGGAAAATATTATTGACCCTAAGTTTGTTCTAGGTTATTAAGACATTTTGTTATCTCAACCTCTAGAATAAATATTCACGATTAGTTTAAATAATCCCAAAACCAATAGAAGTTCTAACCTTATAATTGAGTAATTGTGATTGTGGGGGTTTTTTTTTTTTGTAATTTTTTTTAGAAGGAATGCATAGGCAAACCTCAAAAAAAAAAAAAAAAAAAAAAAAAGCTTTATAAGACAAGCTAATGCTATAAAAAGAGGAATACATGACCATGAGGAAGGAGGATTTGCCTATAAAAAGTATGGAGACATCTAATTGGAGCCTTAATATGCTTTTAAAGATAAAGACAAAGTATATTAGGATGGTAGGATTTAAGCATGTTGAAGGCATTTTATGAATTGTTGAAAAGAAATGAGGAAGAGGAGATTAAGGCACCAACAATAGTGGGTAGCACACCAATGGGTATAGAAGAAAAACAAGCACTAATAGAGAACAATGAGCGTGGATGAAGTCTTCAAAAAGTTCTTAAACTCATCATCTTGATCTGAAGGTGACTCAATAATCATGGAGAAAGTTGCAACAATGATGGAAGTGTTTAATTTGGCATAGGAGGAGTCTAACAACCATTATAACCTTCAAGAAGTACCTTAAATAGTATGTGTAATTTTAAATATCAATAATGACCATGGCAATAGTGAGACAAAAACAACAACTATGGAAAGTAATATTGGCTAGTTCTTCAAAAGCTAAAAAAACTTGCCAACTTATTTCTACTGACTAGTTTTTGGGTTCCTATATATAAACACCCTCATTTGAAGTCAAAAAAAGATACATAAAAAGTTTAAGAAAAAAGCTTTATGTTGGCCTTTATACACTAAGAATTGGAGTGGGAGGGAAGGGGAGGGGGAAGGGTTGAGTTGATGAAAAATTTAAACTTTGAAGGGAACAAAGAATAATTAAAAGATGAAGGAAAGAAAAAAAGAAGATCAACACATAAGATCTATAATGGTTTAAGTATTAACCAACCTTACATCTACTCCCCAATTCAACAATTAGGGATTTCATTAACTCACTATGTATTTTACAAGCTCACACATAGCTTAACATTTTGGCTCACACCCGACCCTAATTGTTCTTAGTGTTTATAGTTAACAAAAAACCTTAGAAGAGTTTTAATCACATACGGCTCACTCTAAAACAAAAATCTCAAGTGTTTAAGACTCACACTTAACCTTTCATAAGCAATTAATAACACTCAACAACTAAAGTAACAAAATATTAAAGAGATAGAGTGTTGATAATTAAATTTGCATAATTTGGACATAAAAAATGGTTATTCTCTTACATTCAAGGCCATTTGGTGGAGTATTTATAGTTTCTAACCACTAAGTAGTTATTACTAATGAAACTATGTCCATATCTCTAAGATTTGATAGGTATTAATACTTGTCAAAAGAATTTAGTGATCAAGATGTCCTTTTTATGGTTGTGATATGCTTTTTTATGCTCAAAATTATACTTTCACAATCAAGGCTTTCAATTGTGTATAACGACTAATAACATATGGCATTTGACCATTGGTTTCTTAGAACTAGTCGTTGTAATGCTTCAACTTTTACAGAAGTCTCCATCACTATGCTAAAAGTCATGGTCATAATCATATATCGCGTCGGATTAAGAGACTATGAACCTCACAATCAATGGGCTTAGATGTTTTGGTTCATTTTTGAAACTATGTTGCAATCGCACCTACTATATTGTAGTTGCGATCTTTAAATTGACTAAGATTCTTTACACACATGGCACAATTGGAGTCGATTACCAAGTGACTATTAGAGTACTTTTAGTTAGGCTATGAATGTTGCGACCATGACCTGGATGTGATTCAAACCATGATTTAGATTAGAGCTTTTGCTTTCATTTTTAAGCTTGATAGCGATCGCGACTTGGATAATAATGGTCACGGCTAAATTCTTATCATGATCTTATTATCCTCAATGTGACTTATAGGTCAGTTTTGAGTCTTCAAGATTTTTCACTTCCTTTTGACTTCCCAACTTATTCCTATCTCATTTTTTGAAAAATAACACTTAATCCCATCATTAGTATCTTTCAATCTATGTTGTCAAGATAAAAAAATGTGGTTTGACCACCTTAGTCCAATAATCTTTCCTTTTTTTATTTGGCAACTTAGATTGATTTTGTAAAGTATAATCCAACTAATATGCATATCCATATAGAATATAAGTGCATGGAAGTCAAAATGAGCTTTGAGAATAATGTTCCTTAAGGATGCATATAATTAAAAAACACTTAGGCAAAGAGTTTTAGAGTTTTAAACTTACTCACTCTCAATCAATAATCCCTTTAGTAATATTAATCGTGCAATATATTAACATGAAATTTGCACATAATCTCACATTCTCTTCCCTTTTGCCAAGATAAAAAAGAAATAATGGGGAAGAACAAAGAAAAGGAAATCATACTTAATCAATGAAGCTTTCAAAGAATCAATGTAATTAAGATTCATATATAAATAGAAGATAATAGAGATAAACTAAACATAAATTGAAAATTTCATTAAAAGATAACTTAAGTACAAACAATCATATAAGATTTCAAACATTTACAAGAATGTTTAATCATTACCAATATGTTAACCATTTGTAAACCAAAAAAACATAAAAAGAAAACACATAAACATAAGTGGATAATAGAGGAATAAAACTAAAACTTAGGAGATTGATCATCAACATCTTCTTCACTCTTTTCCTCCTCAAATTGTGGTAGGTAGCATAAGATGATTTCCAATCTCTTGAAGATCCATAAGCTCATTAAGGAGATGAGTATGAAGTTTAATTTGACCAACCTTTATGGTAGGTTGGGTCCTTTCTCTTGGGCTTACTTAAAGTGTTGAGATCTTAACATTTGATAAATACATGGTTATAAGTATGTCAAAATGAGTATGACTGCTTAGTATGCAACTATGATCATGTTCCATGCAAGTGGATCTAGTGTTTATGCATATTTTTCTTGTATGGCAGCCTGACTTTGCAATAGTCTAACTATAACAAATCTTAATATACTTATCCAAATGACTTGATTATATGTTTTAAAATAAAGTAGACATATAATGATATAATATGGTTAAATTTTGAATCAATATAAGACATATGTTACTTGTGGTGAATTTTTGAATTATGCCCTACTTTAATGGCATCTCAATTTGAGTAGGTCCTACAACCATAGGTATATCTAAAATTGTACAAATCCAATTGCAAAAATTATTTGCTAGTAGATACATATCACATATAGGAACATTTCTCATGTTTTACACATTATCAAGTTCAGTCCATAATTTCACTAAAACAAATTATCAATCTCAAGGTGAGTAGGTTTTCAAAACATTAAGAATCAGTCACAATAAAGGAGCAATATCTCATCAACCATGATATATTTGGAAAAACTATTTTATAGGAATATAGATTAGACATAAATATACAACTTTCAAGTTTGTCACATCACTAAATTCATATTCTATGGCCATCAAATTCTTAAAAAAAAAAAAACTAAAAGATGAAATAGGTTTCATTAGGTTCAGGGTCAGTCATAATTAAAAGGGTATATCTCTTTCTACATACAAAATTAAGCAAAACTACTTCATAAGTATTTAAAGGAGATATAATCCTATAAATTTCATATTTTTTACTTTTTTTAAATCAGCACATAAGGTCATCAAAATATATGGAAACAACCAGACTAAGGAGATTCTGGTTGGTTGTGAACCAACCCTAATGAAGGAGCCACAACTATTTACACACACCAAATTAAGTAAAACTGTTCTACATGCATTAAAATAGGGCATAAAGATACAACTTTCATGGTTTACATTTTCCCCAATTCCTCTTTCATGGTTATGAAATCGTGGGTGTAATAAGCTGCTTTAACAAAAAAACCAACACAATCATTTCTCTTGAATTTCAACCTTCATAAATGAGTTCTACCTCAAATACTCCATAATTCTTACTAATTATGCAAGATTAACATGTCATAAGGAACAAATTTTCCTAAAACTAGAAAAGCTTAGGGTTGCTTCCTGGGGATCTTACTTTTCTACCTCTTCTTTTTCTTCTTCTTCCTTTCTTTCTACCTTAGCTCTCTCTTTCTTCTACTGCCTCTCACATTTATCCTCTCTAATATGCACTTAAAGGATGAAATTTCAATTTGTCAACCTATTCTAATAAGATAAAATCATGGTGTCTCATTCCATTGGTTGGAAATTAACTTTTCCACTTTTTATCCCTCTTCTTCACTCCTTCATCACCTCCACCCATCTCCTAATCCTTAAATGCTCCTTATACTTATAAATAAGCTCTAAAACGATACTATTTGTGATGCTATAACATGCACATAACATAAGATAATTTGTCATGCAACTATACAAACATTACATAAATGTTAAAATGTTCCAAATGTAATGGTGTATGTGTCATCATCATGCTTATCAAATTTACCTATAAATGATCATTTATCCAATGCATATGTTCATGTAAGAATGCCAATGAATGAGGATAGGGATCTTACATTTCTTCCCTTATTATAAAGAATTTCATCCCCAAAATTCAATACCTGTAGACAAATATGGATATTGTCATTTCATGTTCTCTTCAGTTTCCCATGTAGCCTTTTCTTATTAGTGGTTTCTCCATAACACCTTAACCAAAGGGATTTCTCAATTTCATAATTGTTTTGTCTTATAACTAATGATTTTCATTAATTTTTCAACACAACTTACATCATCTGTAGTTGTTATAATTGGATCCCTAAGTTTATGTGTATGATTGGACCGATGCTTTCTAAGCATACTCACATGAAATACATCATAAATATGAGGCATTCGTAGTGGTAGTGCTAGCCTGTAAGCTAATGAAGTGATTCTTTCTAGGATCTTATATGGTCATATATATAGAGGACTCAATTTGTCCTTCTTGCCAAATTGAATTATTCCTTTCCATAGGAACACTTTGTCTTCCACCTCATTCCATTTCTCTTCTATGCTAGTTTGCAAAGCTTTTTTACCTATCTTGTACTACTTTAAGTTTGCTCTTGATTACTTTTACTTTGTCCACACTATCTTGCACTAGTTCTAGCCCTTCCAAAACACGTATCCCATTTTCATCCCAATAGATAGGACTTTGACATTTTCTTCCACATAATGCTTCATATGGTGCCATATGTATAATTATTATTATAAGCGAATTCAATCAAGGCAATATATTCATCCTATGCACCTTTAAACTCCATCACATAAGCTTGAATGCCTTTAAGTGTCTGAATTATCCTTTCTGATTGTCCATTTGTCTAATGATGAAAATTAGTATTGAAACTTTACGTGGTACCCAAAGCCTATTGCAAACTGACGTACAAAGTCTATGGTTATTCTTTCCTATTTCCATATCATAATCGTCAATGGTTTCAATTTTCTAGTTGGTGTTTGATGTTCAGTTTTGATATGCTAATAAGTCAAACATGTTGAGACATAGGCTGCTACATCTTTCTTTATTTTGGGCCACCAAAAATGAGATCTAGTGTATTATACATTTTCATCATTCCTAGATGAATGGTATATGGAGCATTATGTGCTTCTTTTAGGATTTTTATTTACAAGTTATCAACATTAGGCACATAAATATGAGAACCCAATGTTAAGGCATCATTTTAAATATCAAAATCACCATGTCTCCCCTATTTTACCATTTTAGTCATTCTATGTAACTTTGGATCCTTGCCCTGTGCTTCTTTAATTTGATCATGGAACATTGGTCTCACTTGAAAAGTAACAATGAATACCTATTCTTTTGTATGTTTAGTTCCACTTTTATAACTTATAACGAAAGTAAATAAGATAGTGGAAATACTTGTAAATGAGCTATGTTGCTTCTTCATTTCCTAATCAAAGCATCAATAATGACATTTGTCTTCCCTAGGTGAGACTCAATGGTGTAATCATATAACTATCGTCGATGTCTCATGTTTAATTATTTATGGCTTATCAAATACTTTAAGCTCTTATGATCTATAATTATTTGAAAAGTTTCTCCATATAAGTAATGTCTCCATATTTTAAAGGTAAACACAATGACATGAAGTTTTATGCCCTTTTAAAGGTAAACACAATGTCATGCACTGGATAAGATAATTCATAAGGCTTCAGTTGTTTAGATGCATATGCAATTACCTTACCATGCTATATTAAAACACATCCTAAGCCTTAATGAAAGGCATAACTAAAACTATAAATCCTCCATTACCTATAGGAATGGCTAAAAACTGGAGCATATGCCAATCTGTCTTTTAATTCATCAAAACTCTCCTGACATGCTTTAAACCATGGAAATGTTGTATTTTTTTTGAAGTAACTTAGCCAAAGGAGAAGCTATAAATAAAAACCCCTCAACAAATCAGTCATAATACTGAGCTAGTCCTAAGAAACTTTAGACTTCTACAACACTCTTTTGGGGTTTTCCATTTTATTATTATTATTTCAATTTTGTCTAGATTTATGCCCTTTTGGGGTTTTCCATTTTGTTATTATTTCAATTTTGTCGAGATCTACCTCTATGCCCTTTTAAGAAGCTATTTGTCTTAAAAATGTCACATGGTCAATCCAGAACTCGCACATGCTTAATTTAGCAAATAGTTATTTTCTTGTAAAATTTGCAACACAATCCTCAAATGTTATTTGTGCTCCTCTTTGCTCCTTGAATGCAATAATATGTCATTAATGAATAAGTGAGGTTGAAACACTTTATTCATAAGAGCTATAAACACAATTGATGCATTAGTAAAAGCAAATGGCATCACTAAAAATTCATAATGCCCATACTTGGTTTGAAAAGTAGTCTTTGATAAATCTAGGTTTGAAATTTTGAGCTGATAATATCCTAATTTCAAGTCAATTTTAGAAAATACTCGTGCATCTTATAGCTAATCAAACATATCATCTATCCTTGGTAAAGTGTATTTGTTCTTTACAATAAGTTGATTCAACTGCCTATAATCAATACACAACTTTATTGTCCCATCTTTCTTTTTAATAAATAATACTAGAGCACCCCAAGGTGACACAGGGTTTGATGAATTCCTTTTCAAGTAATTCTTGCAATTAGGTCTTTAATTCTCTCAACTCAGTTGGAGCCATACCATAAGGTGGAATGGATATCAGTGTTATTCTTAGGACTAAATTGTGAATTCTATATCCCTGTCAGGTGGCAAACCAGGTAAGTCAGTTGGAAACTCATTTACCACTGGAATATTCTCAAGTAATTCATTTGTGAACTTTGTGTCTACCATATGTGCCAAATAAGCCTCACAACCATTTTTAATCATGCAAAAAGCCTTGATGGCAGAAACTAGACATGTAGGTACAATGTGTCTTTCTCCCTGAAACACAACCGTTATCAAATTTTGAGCCTTGACGACAGAAACTAAACATGTAGGTACAATGTGCCTTTCTCTCTAAAACACGACCTTTATCTAATTTTGAGATTCTAGAATAACTTCTTTAGTAAAATAATTCACTATTGCATGATATTTGGATAACAAGCCCATACCCAATATCACAACAAGTTTACAGAGTGGCAACAATACTAGATTAGCATTTGACTCAATGTCATTAGTATGAACCAGACAATCATAACATATTTTATCCATAATCAAAACATCTTTCAAATGAGCACTAATACATAGGTTAAAACCTAAAGGATAATGCTTACTACACAATTACGATACCATGTTCAATGAAATGAATGAATGTGTGGAGCCAGGATCAATTAATGCATCAATTTCTAAATCATAGAGAAAAAGTTTACTAGTGATAACTTCTGAAGCAACAACAACTTCTTGCCTAGTTAAGGAAAATACTCTAGCCTATGTTAGGGGTCTAGAACTCTGACCTTCTGATATGCTCAAACCTTGACCAACTGTAGTTATTCTACCTCTACCTCTGCCAAATGATACTCCCACTCCACTAGCTTTTGAAACTTCAAGGATGGACTTTGATGTAGCTTTGCCTTTGCCTCTACCTCCCTCTGACATTTTAGATCTTTTAGGAAAATCTCTAAGCATATGATAAAAAAAACTCATAAAAATTGCACCCACTAGTTAGTTTCATACATTTACCCATATGTTGCTAGCCATAATGTACACATAAGGGTCGTTGTTGCATAACTTTGCCTTGACCTCTGCTTGGATACAATGAAACTGCTATCCCCTACATTTATAGGTAGAGTAATCACCTCTAACATTGAATTATGATGGCATATAATCTCCATATTTACTTTTCTTTCTATTAAAATCTCCCACAAACTCAATAGGCCCCATTTTTGCTTATTGCTTTGTCCATTCTTTTTTTAATCTTTTTTCCCTTATTGCAGCAGCTTTTACTTTGGTATAACTTTCAAGATCTGCAGTTGTGATCTTATTTCTAATCTTATATCTCAGTCCCTCTTCAAACTTTTGACATTTGTCTTTATCAGTGGCCACTGTGAAAGATGCATAACAAGATAATTGTTTAAATTTTACCTCACACTCAACTAAAGTCATCTCTCTTTATTTTAAATTCATAAATTCCCTTCTTTTATCATCTTTATACACTTTTGGCATGTAATTATTTTTGAACTCACAGAGAAAATCATCCCATGTAAGCACTAGGAGTTAGACATCTCTCCCTAAAATGGTTTCCCACTAATCATATGCAGCCCTCTGTAATAGCGGCACTACATAATCAAACTTTTCTTCTGGTGCGCATTTCATCAAATTCAAAATTCTCTATGTTCATTTTAGCCATTTCTCTACCACTGCTGGATTTGTGGCACCACTAAAGTCAACTGCACCCTATGTTCTTAATTTGTCATACCTTCTTTCTCTTTGATTTTTTGGATACTGCACTATTGGTTCACCATTTCTATATTGTGGTTGCCTATGAGATATGTGTTGTGTATGAGAATGTGTAGGAGATCTAACTTTATCAGTAGGTTGATCTCTTAATGGGTGACATGATGCTTCTATGTAATACAAGTGGGTTGGCTCCCTTCTTTTTGGTGAGTCATTGGTACTACCATGACTACCCTCTACTAATGCCATATAGACATAAAAGACTGTCATAGGATAACATATAATGTGAAAGTCATGTCATGTTCAGATGTATGTCCCTATGAAACCTATTTTTGCTTTGATACCAAAAACTATAAGAACTAATTTCATTTATTAATCGTGGCGTTCATGTCCAACAATACATATGCAAAAAGGTTGATTCGTCATACATACACAATCCAACATGTATTTAATATACATATATGTTAACTAATGTTCAAGGCTAGTGACCACAAACTAATTCCTATCTAGGTATATATACATAATACAAGGAGAGAGAGAGTAGGGATTCAGCCAATGACTTGAGCTCTAGGTGTCTATATGTAAAACTTTATGCTATGTAAAACTTCATGCTCCAAAACATCCAAACCCTATGCTTCAGTATCTAAAAAACATAATTGTGATTTGTTGAGTTGCAACTCAATGAATAAAAATAATAATCAAAATCTCATAGCACAATCGACAATCAAATATCATTAGGGTACATTATAATGTAAGTGCAAATGCAATAAATTGATTTGTCATGACCTTACAAGGCAAACATTGTTTTCAATAATTCATGTGATTTAAGTAACATTTGATTTTGCTGGCCAACATATAACAAGTGAACCATTTGTTTAATAACATGCAAATGATTTGCAAGTGTTTGACAAGTCGATCACAACATCCTTTTCGTTCCATATGCAAGTGTTCATTCACAATGGTAATCATTAAGATCATATACTTCTCACTTTACCTATATCTAGATGTAAAACATCACATTTCAATCACATATACATGTAATAAAACATACCTATATCATAAAATCATCACACATACACATTAAAATCCAATTATGGCTTTTACTCACCTTTTGATGTGACCAACCTTTATGGTAGCTTTGGTCCTCTCTCTTAGGCTTCCATAAAGTGTTGAGTTCTTAACCTTCGATACATAAATGGTTATAAGTATATAAGAATAAGTATGAAAGCTTGGTATGCAACTATGGTCATGTTTTATGCAAGTGGACCTAGTGTTTATCCATATTTTTCTTTTATGGCAACCTGACCTTGCTACAGTCTAATTATAATAACTTTTACTATACTTATTCAAATGGCTTGATTTTTTTTAAGTAAACTAGACACATAATCATAAAACATAGTCAAATTTTAGATCAATATAAGGCATATAGAAAATATGGTGAATTTGTTAATTCTGCCTTATTACACACATTATATATATGTTAAAATGTCTTAAATGTAATAGTGCAATTGTCATCGTCATGCTTATCAAATTCACATATAAATGATCACTTATCCAATGCATATGTTTATATGGGAATGATAATGAATAAGGATAAATATGTTACAAAAGTTGAACCCCTTATGCCACAAGCAAGTGTTCGTATGTATAGGGTTTGATTGCTTTGACATTAAGCTAGTAGTTTATGTCTAAAGGGTTGTCATTGGTTATGTATGAGATTTTAAAAAATTATTCATTTTGTGGTTAAATGGGTGAGTTAGTTAATGAAAAAATAATAAGAGTGGATGACTGTGACTTTATTTAAATAATAAAGAAAGTATGTCTTTTTGGAAAACATTTTTATTTCCACCATTGTGACATTGTTAAAGAAAGAAATGATGTAGTGAAGAAACCAAAGTCAAAGGGAGTTGATGTTTTTAGCTAGTAAGGTTTTAGAATCATGACAAGTTTCAGTTGAAATATAATGACAACATTCATTATAATCAAACCTAAGCTCACTTGGATTCCATGGTCCATCGACCTAAAAGTTGAAAAGAGAAGAAAGGAATTCATAAGTGATATAGAAGGGTTTTTCAAATAAAAAAAAAAGGAACCTATACATACTTCATTGGTAGAGGCATGGTTGATCACCATAGTTGTTAAAACTCCCTTGTTACCTCATCATATCCTAGTTCCTCTCTAAAGATAAATTATTCCCAACCCAAGTTAGAGAGGAAAGCCTTAATCTCTCTTTCAATTTTGAGAGATTGAAGAGCGAATTTGGAAAGAATCTTATTTGATTATATGGGTTCTTGATTAGTTCATACTTTTTTTTCTCTTTGGGTAGGACTCCTTTCATCAAATGTAATGGAGGTTGCCTTGAAATAGGAGATGAAGAAGATATAAGGGCTTTACCTTTAGTTGTGTCCTTAGGGGGTTTTTATTTTGGTGTTATGTAAAAGAAGAGAAGGTGTTGAATGATTGAGTATAAGAAGAGAAATTAAGAGAAAATGAGAGTTTGAGAGAGATTTGAGAAAATGAAAGAGGAACATAAGAAAATAAATTAGAGAATTGGAAATTTAAAATGGCTAGAAATTCTATAAATGCAAAGAAATAATCATTTGAAGAGAAGAAGTTATTACCTAATATATTTTGTAATTCATGGCTGCAAAAAAAGAGGCACAACAAAAAATTATGAAAAATGTGATTAACAAGTATTTTCACCTGAAAAATATGCATTTAAATATTCAAATTTGACAAGTGAAAAAAGTATTATAACAAAGGCATTATCAAGAGCATAAAAAATGAAAAAGTTGAAAAATCAGAATGTTTTGTAAATCTTGACCATGAACATTGATCTCGATTTACTAGACAGGTTCAAAAATTGGTTAAAAATAAAATATTTTCAAATAGTCCTACATTAAGTGATCAAATTAATGTTTAAATGATTAATTCAAGCATATGAATATGGAAAAACTCATATGCAAGTTGAATCAAACTATCATATGCAAGTTGAATCAAACTATCTCATTACAAACAAGCAAACTAAAAACAATATAACATAACAAATACACATCAAACATTATTTAAACAACAATTAATGCAAGCAATTAATTGTTCACTCAAAAGAGATCCCATCAAACATCCCTAATTCCCTTTCAATGAAGTTCATCCTTTCCTCATTAAGGGATTTAGTGAAAATTTCTACTAACAAATTGTTTGTGTCAATGAATTCTAACACAAAATTATCATTTTGCACATGGTCACTTAGAAAATGATATTAATGTCGATACGTTTGCTTCTTAAACATTGGACGGGATTATTTAAAATATTTATTGCACTTGTGTTGTCACATATTTTGCTTTGATAGTGTATAAGGCAACTGAAGCTTGCTTCATATTAAACTAAGAAATAAGACATTCACCAATAAATTGACAAGTTCTGGAAGTGCTCTTTCTACGGAGTAAACTACTAGCATAATCTGCATATGAATATTCAAGAAGACTAAAAGATGAGTTTCTAGGATACTAAGGACCAAAATGCATAGTGCCATGCAAATATTTCAAAATTCTTTTAATTTCGTGCAAATGAGATTCTTTTGAACATGATTGAAATCTTACACACATACATACATTATACATGATATCGAGTCTAGAAGGGGTAAGATAGAGAAGAGAACTAATTATACCTTTATACTTCTTCTCAATTGTAGGCTTACCCAATTCATCTTTATCATGTTCAATTTATGAGCTCATTAGTGTTTTGGCTACCTTTCATCCATCCATTCCAAATTTCTTGAGTAGCTCCTTTGTGTACTTTGATTGATTGAAGAAGATGCCCTCTTTCCATTGCTTGATTTGTAAACCAAGGAAAAACTGCCCTTCCATTATGCTCATTTCAAATTCACTAATCATGTACTTAGCAAAATCTTCACAAAGAGATTCGTTTGTAGCACTAGATATTATATCATATACATAAATTTTAATGAAAATAGTATAATTGTTATGCCTATTAATAAATAAAGTAATGTCAACATTGTCTTTTTTAAAATCATTTTTAAAAGAAAAAAAACTAAGCCTCTTATATCAAGCTTTATGAGCTTATTTCAATCCATAAAAGGCCTTAGTTAGTTTGAAAATATAGTTTGGTAAATCATAAGGCTCAAAACCTAAAGGTTGTTCAACACAAACTTCCTCCTCAACAAAACCATTTAAAAATGCACATCTAACATCTATTTGAAAAGTTTAAAATTCTTGTAACATGCATATCTAAGAAAAATTCTAATTACATCTCACCTTGCAATGAGGACAAAGGCTTTATCATAATCAATGTCTTCCTTTTGGCTGTATCCGTTAACAAATAATCTAGCTAGCTTTATTCCCTTTGATAGACTATTGTTTATCTAACTTATTCCTATACACCTATTTGGATGGTTCTTAGAGTACCTCTAATCCTTAGGTAGTTCTTGAGGTTGGTTATCTTCTTGTTATGGTTGTACTGGCTCAACCTTTTATGTTGGTTCTTTTTCTTCAACTTTAACTTCCTTCAAGGTGGAGTTGATCTCAAGCTTCTTAAATTCACCTATAAAATCATTAATAAGAGAACCTTCCCCAACATTAAGTTTTCTAAACTCATCAAATACAATATTCACAGACTCTTTAACCCCCTCCCCCCCAAAATAAACTTTTTGTTAAAGACTCTATATGATTTGCTAATAGTGGAATAGCCTAAAAGATGCCTTCATCAATTTTGGAGGCAAATTTCTTAAGGTTGTCATTTTGTATCCAAAAATTATAAGTTACGAAAGGTTAGGCTTTCTTCAATTCCACAACTCAAAATAGGTTATGTTTAAAATGAGCCTTTTAAAAACTTTATTTGCAATATAACATGAAGTGTTAATGGTTTTAGCCTAAAAGTAGCTAGGAAGAGAATACTCATTAAAAATAGTTCTAGCCATCTTTATTAATGTTCAATTTTTCCTCTTTACAACACCATTTTGTTGTGGTGTTCTAAGAGCCAAGAAATTATGAAAATACCATTTTCTAAATAATAGTTTTCAAAAGTTCATTTTGAAATTCATTTTTATGATCACTTTTAATCCTAAAAATAAAGTAACCATTTCATTTTGAACTCTTTTTATAAAACTTTTAACAACATTAGAAGCATCACTCTTATGAGTGAAGAAACTAACCTAAGTAAACCTTGAGTAATTATCAATAAGGACAAATGCATAATGCTTTCAACCTAAGCTAGTATTTCTTGTAGGTCTAACTAAGTCTATATGGATGAGTTGAAATGGTCTAGATGTACTTACAACATTTTAAGTTTGAAGGAGGTTTGGTGTGCCTTCCTCATTTAATAAGATCCACATGCCTTGTGCTTTATGAACTTTAGCTTTGGAAGACCATCCACTAGTTCTCCTTTTGAGAGATTTTAGAGAATGCTTTCATGATAAAGTTTTCTATGCTAAAGCCATGACTCATTGCTAAAAGAAATATGACACTTGAAAGATTGGTTAACTAAATTGTCTAAGCCAATTATATGTGTATTTCCTTACCTTTCACTCTTAAAGACTACATTGTCATCCACTAAGATAGTGACAAGGCACTATCTAGAATCAAATTCAACTTTATTACCTTTATTACCTAATTGACTTACACTCAATAAATTATGTTTTAAAACATCAATAAGAACAACATGATTAATTAGGGGACAATCCTTCTTACCAACAACACAAATGCTAATTACCTTACCCTTGACATTATTTCCAAATGTGATATTTCCACCTTCCTTTTCTTTGATGGATGTGAATAGTTTTCTATTTTTGTTCATGTTTTTTGAGCATTCACTATCTACATGCCAATCATTATCATATTTGGTCAAGTCAAAGCATTCGTATAAAACAAAACAAATTCATCTTTGTTTATGTACCCAAGCATACTTGAGTCCTAGGGAGTCAGGCTTAAAAGGATCCCCTAGTTTGAGGTGAGCCTTATAATATAACCAAACACATTGATATGACCATGTTTCATGTAATAATGATATTTGTATCTAGACTTATTAGTCTTCCTCCTTTGAACTAGTTTGATCTAAGTAGGGGGGGCCTTCTTATATTGTTGTCATGTGAATGCATGCAAGAGCAAATGTGGTGAGGAGTACAAGGTGTGTGTTTTTATGCATGCTTCTTGTCATACGTGTATATATGATTAGCTTTAGAGCTTTGAGGTGCCTTTTCTATGCCATAAGGCATGATAAGCTTAATGCTTAGAGAACTCCTCTTGTCAACCAGATTTATGATAAAAGTTTGATAGGTTGAAGTTTAATAAAGATAGAAGGAGAATATGCGGATGTAGAAGCTTCATCATAGCTAAGGCCATGTCTCACTATGGGTAACCTTTTTTATACAGTTAAAGTGTCCAAGACCTTATTCCCTTTATGAAATTTAGAGCTAGAATTTCTCAACTTAATAACTTCATTTAAAAAAAAATTAGAAGTGGTTTTAAAAAGTTGTTCTAAAAACTTCTTAAGTTCATTATTAGATGTCCTTAAGCTAGAAATAAGTTCATTTAATCTTTTAAAATCCTTCTCATGTTAAGAACATTTTTCTTAAAAAAATTTATTTTGGATTCATATTTGTCACATCTCAAAACCATAGCTTCAAGAAGCTCATCATCCTTATCATCAAAACTATCATCATCATAAGATTGGAAAGAACAATTTACCTAATTAGAAGAGTCTTCATAAGCCATGAAGTAAAGGTTTACAACTTTATTCTCTTCCTCTTCTTCACTTAAGTCACTATCCTAATTAACTTTAAAGCTTTTCTTCTTTTCCTTTTCTAACTTCTTCTTCTTGTTGTTGCACTTGGGATAATCAAATTTGATGTGCCCTTGCTTGCCATTTTCAAAGCAAGTCACATCATTCTTCTTGTCCTTGTATTTGGATGATGACTTTCTTTAGCTTCTTCTTTCTTTTCTCTTCCTTGTCAACTCATTGGATAACCTTAATAGAATGGCAAACTCTTCTTCTTATTTGTCACTTTCATCAAAATCACTGGAGCTTGCCTCCATTTCTTTATCTTTGTGGTGGATTTGAGAGCAAGTGTTGCAACAACCATTTCCATTTATTAAGCATGTCATTCATGTCTAAGTATTCATATTTATAATGGTTAATATATCATTCATACATAACAAAAAAGGCATGTCAATTTCTTTATTTAATGTACATATATGTTAAGTACAACCTATTTAATATTAGTAATCACAAACTAATTCATATCTAGGTATATGTACATGATATAAGGAAAGAGAGTTGGAATTTAACCAATGATTTGTACTTTGTGTACCTATGTGAAAAACTTTATGCTCCTAAATGTCCAAATCTTATGTTTCATTACATGATAATTAGCCATGCAATTATACGAACACCATATCTATATTTAAGTGCAATAAAAGCAATTGGTGTAAGTGTTATCATTGTGCTTATCAAATGCACATATCTAAGTGATCATTTATGCAATGCATATGTTCATGTGAGATTTCAAATCATTTATGCAATGAATATCTTCATGTGAGAGTGTTAATGAGTAAGGATAGGGATGTTACATTTTCTTCCCCTCTTACAAAGAATTTCATCCTTGAAATTCAATACCTGTAAACAAGTATGGGTATTATCATTTCATATTCTCTTCAATTTTCCATGTGGCCTCTTCTTGTGAGGGGTTTCTCTATAACACTATAACCAAAAGGGTTTTCTTAATTTTATAATTATCTTGTCTTATAACTAATGATTTTCACTAGTTCTTCAACATAACATATAACATCTATAATTATTATCACTAGATCCCTAAGTATATGATCAGACCGACACATTATGAGCATACTCACATGAAATGCATCATGAATCTGAGCCATTTTTTTCCATAGTGCTAACTTATAAGCCAACATACCAATTCTTCCTAGGATCTCATACAACCTTATTCATCGAGGACTCAGTTTCCTCTTTTTGCCAAATCAAATTACTTTTTGTCATGGAAAAGCTTAAAGGAGCACTTTATCTCTCACGTTATCATTTCTCTTATGTATTGGTCTACATAGTTATTTTTCCTATCTTATGTTGCTTTAAGTTTACTCTTGATTACTATTACCTTGTCTATAATGTTTTACACTAATATTAGCCCTTCTAAAACATGCATGCCTTCTTTAACATAATAGATAGGAATTTGACATTTCTTTCATATAGTGTTTCATTTGGTGCCATCTATATACTACTATGATAATGATTATTATAAGAAAATTTAATCAAAGCAATATATTCATCCCATGCACCTTTAAACTCTATTACACAAGCTTAGAGCATGTCTACAAGTGTATGAATTATCCTTTTTTCATTGGACCATTTGTTTGAGGATGAAAGCAGTATTGAAACTCAACTTGGTACCCAAGACCTATTACAACTTATCCAAAATTGAGATGTAAATTTTGAATCTCTATCTGATACGATGGACACTAAAACACCATGTAATATGGCAATTTCATTATCTAAGTGCTTAAGTGAACTATCTCATTGAATAGGCAAAAATTGAGAGAACTTGGTCGATTAATGATTACCCATATAGCATTATTCTTTTCTAGAGTTATCAGTAACCCATATACAAAGTTCATGGTTATTCTTTCCCATTTCCATACTAGAATCATCAATGGTTTCAATGTTTCAATCAATGGTTGATGTTTTGTTTTGATCTACTAACAAGTCAAACATTTTGAACATAATTTACCACATCTTTCATCATTTTAGGCCCCTAAAAATTTGATGATAGGGCACTTTACATTTTCATCAATCCTGGATGCATGGCACATAGAGCATTATGTGTTTCTTCTAAGATTTCCCTTTGTAAGTTATAAACATTAGGCACACAAATATGAGATCCCAACATCAAGGCATCATTTTGAATATCAAAATTAGTATGTATCCCTTATTTTACCTTTTTAATCATTCTTTGTAATTTTGGATCCTTGCCCTATGCTTTTTTAATTCAATCATGCAATATTGGTCTCAATTAAAAAGTAAAAATTAGTTCCTCATTCTTTTGCATGTTTAGTTCCACATTCATAGCTCGTACTAAATTAAATAAGATAGTGGAAATACCTATAAATAAACTACATTGCTTCTTGATTTCCTATTCAAAGCATTTACTACCACATTTGCCTTCCTTAGCTGATGCTCAATGGTGAATAATCTTTTAACAATTTTAATCATCACCTCTATCTCATGCTTAATCCTTTTTAGCTTAATTAATACTTCAAACTCTTATGATAAGTAAATATTTGAAAAGCTTCTCCATACAAGTAATGCCTCTATATTTTCAAAGCAAACACAATAGCAGCAAATTCTAAGTTATGCACTAGATTCATAGGGCTTCAATTCTTTAGATGTATGAAGCAAACATAATAACAACAAGTCTAATTTCATTCATCCAAAACCTTAATGAGAGGAATCGCTATAAACTACAAATCTTCCATTACCTATTGAAATGGCTAACACTAAAGTAAATGTCAATTTGTTTTTTAGTTCTTTAAAACTCTCCTAACATACTTTAGAACACTAAAATGCTATATATTTTTTTGAAGTAACTTAGTCAAAAAAGCATCTATAAAGGAAAAGGCCTTTAATAAATCAATGATAATACCCTACTAATCCTAAGAAAATTTGAACTTCTACAACACACTTTAGGGTTTCCTATTTTACAGTTACTTCAATTTTATTTAGATCCACCTCTATGTCCCTTTCAAAAATGACATGTCTTAAAAATACCACATAATCAATCCGGAACTCGCACTTGCTTAATTTATAAAATAATTGTTTTTCCCTCAAAATTTGTAATGCAATTCTCAAATATTTTTCATGCTCCTCTTTACTTTTTGAATACAATAATATGTCAACAATGAATGAAATTACAAATCTATCTAAGGCTAGAAACACCTTTTTCATAAAAACCATTAATGTAGTTAAAGTATTTGTCAAACCAAATGGCATCACAAAAAATTCACAATGCCCATATCTGATCAAAAGACAGCCTCTGGTACATCTCGATTTGAAATTTTAAGCTGATAATAGTTTTATTTCAAGTCAAATTTAGAAAAACACCTGTAGTCCCTACAATTGGTCAAACAAATCATTTGCTATTAGAAAGGATATTTATTCATCATAGTAACCTAATCCAACTGCCTATAATCAATACATAACCTCATTGTCTTATCTTTCTTTTTAACAAGTACCATTAGAGCACCTTAAGGTGATAGATCTCAGGAATCCCTTTTCAAGTAGTTCTTATAATTGAGTCTTCAATTCTTTCAACTGAGCTGGAACGATCCTATAAGATGGGATGGATATTGATGTTGTTCTTAAAACTAACTCAATTATGAATTCTATCTCGCTATCAAGTGGTAGATTTAGTAAGTCAGTTGGAAATACATTTGGAAACTCATATACCATTAGAATTTTCTCTAGCAATTCATCTATGAATCTTGTATCTACCACATGTCCTATATAAGCTTTACAATCACCTTTAGTCATTCGAAAAGCCTTTATAGTAGAAATTAAATAAGAAGGTACAATTTGCCTTTGCCCTTAAAATACAACCTTTGTTTGATTTAGAGATTCCAAAATAACTATTTTGGCAAAGCAATTTACTATGACATGATATTTGGTCAATTAGTTTGTACTCAATATCACATTGAATTCATGGAGTCGTAATAGTACGAAATCAACATTCAACTTAGAGTCATCCATGTGAATCACACAATCATGATATATTTATTGACAATCATTGCATGTCTCAAAGGAGTAGTCACACATAGGTTCAAACCTAATGGTTGATGATTGCTACATAATTGGGATGCCATGTTCAACGAAATGAATGAATGTATTGCAACAACCATTTTCAATTACAAATCACAACATTCATGACCAAAAATACATATACATAAAGGTTTATTCATCATACATACACAATCCAACATGTATTTAATGTACAAATATGTTAACTAATGTTCAAGGCTAGTGACCATAAACTGCTTCCTATCTAGATATATGTACATGATAAAATGAGAGAGAGAGTAGGAATTCAAATGATGACCTGTGGCCCATGTGTCTCTAAGCAAAACTCTAAGCACCAAAGTATCCAAATCCTATGCTTCAGTATCTAAAAAGCATAATTATAATTTGGTGAGTTGCAACTCAATGAATGAAAATAATAAATAGATTCTTCTGGTAATAATCAAATATCATCATGACACATTACAAGTATAAGAATTTACTATGTAAGTACAATTGTAATAGATTGATTTTTGTTGTGACTTTGCAAGACAAACACTGCTCCTGAGAATTCATATGATTCAAGTGACATTTGATTTTATTGGCCAACATATAACAAGTGAATTATTTAACCAATAACATGTGCCAATAGGACATATTGGTGCCTTTTTCCAAGTGATTTGCAAGTGTTTGATAAGTCAGTCACAACATTCTTTTAGTCCCATATGCAAGTGTTCATTCACAATAGTATACTAAGTAATCATTAAGAGTATATAATTCTCACTTGAGTTGTATTCAAGTGTAAAATGTAACAATTCAATCACTTATACATGTAATAGAACATAACTACATCATAAAATTACCACACATACATATTAGAATCTAATTATGATTTTTACTAACATTTTGATATAACCAACCTTTATGATGAGTTTGTCTCTCGCCTAAAGGCTTCCTCAAAGTGTTGAGATCCTAATATTTGACACATACATAGCTTTAAGTATGTCAAAATGATTATGAATGCTTAGTATGCAACTACGACATGATCCATACAAGTGTTTATGCATATTTTCCTTATATGGTAGCCTAACCTTGCTACACTCTCATAGTAATAACTCTAGGTATACTTATCCAAATGACTTAATTCTTTTTTCTCAAATAAACTAGACATATAATGATACAACATAGTCAAATTTTAGGTCAATATAAGACATAACAAATGTGGTGAATTTTTGAATTTTGTCCTATTTCAATGTCATCTCAATATGAGTAGGTCTTACAGTCTTGGGTATATCTCAAATTGTACAAATTCAATTGCAAAATGGATTCACCAGAAGTTACAAAAAATATATAATGGAACATTTTTCATGTTTTACTCATTGTCTATTGTAATGTATAAATTCACCTAAACAAATGACCAATCTCAGGGTGAACAGGTTTTTAATATGTTGACAATCAGTCATAATAAAGGGGCAATATCTCATCAACCATGTTAAATTTTGCAAAAATATTTAACAGACATGTAGAAAAGACACAGATATACAACTTTCAAGTTTTCAAATCTATGGCCACCAAATTCTTGGAAAATAGAATTTAAAGATAGATGGGGTTTCATCAAGTTTCGAGTCAGTCACAATTAATGAACATATCTCTTTCTACACAACAAATCAAGTAAACTTGATTTACAGGTATTTATAGGGGATATAAACCTACAAATTTTATGTTTTGCACTTTATCTAAATTAGGACATAAATCCATCAAAATATATGCAAAACAGAAAGACTAAGGTGATTTCGGTTGATTATGAACCAATCCTAATGAAGGAGCCATATCTCCTCACACACACCAAATTAAGAAAAAAAATGTTTTATTTGCATTTAGACGAGATATAAAGCTCCAACTTTCACATTTTACACTTTCCATAATTCATCTTCTAAGGTTTTGAAATTGTAGGTATAAAATTCTGGTCTAACAACAAAACCAACACAATCAGCTCTTGTTTCTTTCGAATTTCAAATTCCATACATTAGCTCTACCTCAAATACTTTATAATTCTTACTAATCATGGATGATTAACATATCATGAAGGAGTAGTTTCATATGGGAAGAAGATAAATTAACTTACCTATTTTTCCAAAACCAGAAAAGCTTAGGATTTCTTCCTAGGTAGCTCACTCCTCTATCTTTTTCTTCTTCTTCTTCTTCTTCTTCTTCTTTTTCTTATTCTTTTTCTTCTTTCTTTCTTTCTTTATTCATTAGATCTCTCTTTCTTTTGTTTCCCTTTATGTTTATCCTCTCTATTTTGCTACTAAAGGATGAAAATTTGTAAACCTATTCTAATAAGACAAAATCAATGTGTCTCATTTCCATTCATTGGAAGTACACTTTTCCTCTTTAAGTCCATCTTCTTCACTCCTTCATCACCTTCATCCATCTCCTAATCTACATATGCTCCTTATAATTTTAAATAAACTTTATGATGTTATAACATGCACATAATATAAGATAATTTAACATGCAACTATACAAATATTACATATATGTTCAAGTGTAATGTAATGGTGTAAGTCATCATCGTGCTTATCCAATTTACATATCTAAATGATCATTTATCCAATGTTTATGTTCATTTGGGATTGCAAACTATTTGTGCAATGAATAGGCTCATGTGAAAATGCCAATGAATATGGATAGGGATGTTACATTTCTTCCTTTCTTATGATGAATTTCATCCTCGAAATTCAATACCTGTAAATAAATGTGGATATTGTCATTTAATATTCTCTTCAATTTCTCATGTAACCTTCTCTTATGAGTGGTTTTTGTATAACACCTTAACCAAAGGGATTTCTTGATTTCATAATTGTTTTGTCTTATAACCAATGATTTTCACTAGTTCTTCAATGTAACTTACATCATCTATAATTGTTATTGTTGGATCCCTAAGTATTTGTGTAGGATCAGATCGATACTTTCTAAGCATACTCATATGGAATACATCATGAATCTGAGCCATCTCTGGTGGTAGTGCTAGCCTGTAAGCCAATGGACCAATTATTTCTAAGATCTCATATGGTCCTATGTATCGAGGACTCAGTTTCCCTTTCTTGCCAAATCAAATTATTCCTTTCCATGGTGAAACTCGAAGGAACACTTTATCTTCCACCTCATATTACATTCTCTTATGTGTTGGTCTACATATTTCTTTTGCCTATCTTATGCTGGTTTAAGTTTTCTCTTGATTACCTTCACCTTACACATAGTGTCTTGCACTAGTTCTGGTCGTTCTAAAATAAGTATCCTTTCTTCATCCTAATAGATAGGACTTTAGCATTTTCTTTCATATAGTGCTTCATATTGTGCCATTTTTATACTACTATGATAATGATTATTATAAACAAATTTAATCAAGACAATATATTCATCCCATACACCTTTGAACTCTATCACACAAGCTGGAAACATGTCTTCAAGTGTCTGAATTGTCCTTTCTGATTGCCCATCTATCTGAGGATGAAAAGTAGTACTGAAACTCAACTTGGTATCCAAGGCTTATTGCAATTTAACCCAAAATTGAGATGTAAATTATGGATCTCTTTCTGATAAAATGGACACTGGAACACCATGTAATCTGACAATTTCATCCACATATTTATTAGCTAAGTGCTTAAGTAAACTACCCTACCGAATAGGAAAAAAATGAGCTGACTTAGTTAGTCTACCGATGATCACCCATATAGTATCATTCTTCCTCAAAATTCTTGGTAACCCATACACAAAGTCCATAGTTATTCTTTCCCATTCCATAATGGAATCATTAATGGTTTCAATTTTCCAACTAGTGCTTAATGTTCTGTTTGGATCTGCTGACAAGTTAAACATGTTGAAACATAGGTTGCGACATCTTTCTTCCTTTTAGGACACCGAAAATGAAATTGGAAGGTATTATACATTTTCATCATTCTTAGATGCATGGCATATGGAGCATTATGTGCTTATTTTAGGATTTCTTTTTGCAAGTTATCAACATTAGGCACATAAATAAGAGAACCCAACATCAAGGCATCATTTCGAATATCAAAATCACCATGTCCCCCTTGTTTTACCATTTTAATCAGTCTATGTGACTTTTGATCCTTGCCTTGTGCTTCTTTATTTTGATCATACAACATTAGTCTCACTTTAAAAGTAACAATCAATACCTCATTCCTTTGTATGTTTAGTTCTATATTCATAACTCATAATTAAACTTAATAAGACAATGAAAATACCTAAAAATGAGCTACACTACTTCTTGATTTCCTGCTCAAAGCATCAGCAACAACATTTGCCTTTCCTGGGTGATACCCAATGGTGCAATCATAATCTTTTAGCAGTTCTAACCATCGTCTCTGTCTCATGCTTAATTCTTTTTGGCTCATCAAATACTTCAAGCTCTTGCGATATGTGTATATCTAAAAAGTTTCTCCATACAAGTATTGTCTCCATATTTTCAAAGCAAACACAACGATAACAAGTTCTAAGTCATGTACTGGGTAAGATAATTAATAACGCCTTAATTATCTAGATGCATATACAATTACCTTACCATGCTGCAATAAAACACATTCCAAACCTTGATGAGAGGCATCATTATAAACTACAAATCCCCCATTACTAGTAGGAATGACTAACATTGGAGCAAAAGTCAATCAATCTATTAATTTATCAAAACTCTTCTAACATGCTTTAGACCACTGAAATGCATCATTTTTCTGAAGTAACTTAGTCAAAGGAGCAGCTATAAGTGAAACCCCCTCAACAAATCAATAATAATACCCAGCTAGTCCTAAGAAACTTTGGACTTTTGCGACATTCTTTGGGGTTTCCTATTTTACTATTGCTTCAATTTTTTTTATATCCACTACTATGCCCTTTTGAGAAGTAATATGTCCTAAAAATACCACATGGTCAATCTGAAACTCACACTTGCTTAATTTATCAAATACTTATTTATCTCTCAAAATTTGTAACACAATCCTTAAATGTTGTTCATGCTCTTCTTTACTCCTTGAATACATCAATATGTCATTAATGAACACAACTACAAATTTGTCTAAGTAAGGCTATAACATTTTGTTCATAAGAGCCATAAACGCAGCTGGTGCATTAGTCAAACCAAATGGCATCACCACAAATTCATAATGCCCATACCTAGTTCAAAAAGTTGTCTTCAGTGCGTCTGGGTTTGAAATTTTGAGTTAATAATATATTGATTTTTAGTCAATTTTAAAAAACACTCGTGCTCCTTATAATTAGTGAAACAGATTATCTATCTTTGGTAAAGGATATTTGTTCTTCATACTAACCCGATATAACTACTTATAATCAATACACAACCTTATTGTTCCTTCTTTCTTTTTAACAAATAATACTGGAGCACCCCAAGGTGTCACATTAGGTCTGATGAATCCCTTTTCAAGTAGTTCCTATAATTGAGTCTTTAATTCTTTCAACTCAGTTGGAGCCATCTTATAAGGTGGAATGGATATTGGTGCAGTTCTTAGGACTAGCTTAATTGTGAATTTTTTTTATCTCCCTATTAGGTGGCAAACCATGTAAGTTAGTTGGAAAAATATTTTGAAACTCATTTACCATGAAAATATTCTCCAAGTAATTCATTTGTAAACCTTGTGTCAGCCACATGTGCCAATTAAGCCTCACAACCACTTTTAATCATGCGAAAAGCCTTGATAGCATAAACTAGACTCGTAGGTACAATTTGTCTTTCCCCTTGAAACATAACCCTTTTATTATGTAGAGATTCCAAAACAACTTCCTTAGTAAAACAACTCCTTATTGCATGATATTTGGACAACCAGTCCATACCTAATATCACATCAAATTCACAGAGTGGCAATAGTACTATATTAGCATTCAACTAAACATCATCAATGTGAATAACACAATCATGACATACCTTATCCATAATCATCACATCTCTCAAAGGAGTACTAACATATAGATTAGAACCTAAAGGTTGATGCTTACTACACAATTGTGATGTCGTGTTTAATGAAATGAATGATTGTGTGGAGTCAGGATCAATTAATGCATCAACTTCTGAATCATGGAGATAAAGTTTACTAGTTATGATTTCTGGAACAACAATAGCTTCTTGCCTAGTCATAGTAAATACTATGGCTTGTGTCAAGGATCTAAAACTCGGACCTTCTTATTTGTTCATACCATGGCCAATTGTGATTATTCTACCTCTGCCTCTGCCCTTGCCAAATGATACTCTAACTCCACTTGCTTTTAAAACTTCATATGTGGACTTTGATGTAGCTCTACCTTTACCTAGACCTCCCTTTGATATTATGGATCTTTTAGGACAATCTTTGAGTTTATAATCAAAAGACCCATACAAGTAGCATCCATCAGTGAATTTTCAACATTCACCAATATGTTATATGCCACAATGTATACATGAGAGTTGTTATTACATAACTTGGCCTTGACCTCTTCTTGCATATGATAAAACTCCTAATCCTCTGTCTCTATAGCTAGAGTAACCACCCCTAGCACTGGACTATGATGTAATATAATCTCCACATTTATCTTTCTTTCTGTTAAAATCTCTCACATACTCAATAGGCCCTCTATTTACTCATTACTATCTCCTTTCTTTTTCTAACCTTTCCACTCTGATTATAATAGCTTTTAGGTTTGTATAACTTTTAAGATTTGCAGTCATGATTTTACTTTTAATCTCATATCTCAATCTTTATTCAAACTTTTGACATTTGTCATTGTCAATGGCCATAATGAAGGATGCATAGTGAGGTAATTAATTAAACTTTACCTCATACTCGGCTATAGTCATCTACCCCTGATTTAGGTTTAGAAATTTATTTCCTTTATCATCTTTGTACATTTCTAACATGTAATTATTATTGAACTCATGAAGAACATCATCGCATGTAAGCACTAGAGACTGGACATCACTCTTTGGAATGATTTCCCACCAATCATATGCATCCACTTATAATAGCGACATTGCATAATCAAACTTTTCTTTTATACTGCATTTCATCAAATTCAAAACTGTTTGTGTTCTTTTTAGCCATGTCTCTACCACTAATGGATTTATGGTACCACTAAAGTCAATTGCACCTTATTTTCTTAATTTGTCATACCTTCTTTTTCTTTGAATTTCTAAACCCTCCACTGTTGGTTCACTAATTCTATGTAGTGGTTCCTGCGAGATATGTGTTACGCATGATAATGTGTAAGAGATCTAACTCTATTAGCAGGTTGATCTCTTAATGGTTGGCATGATAATTCTATGGAATGCAAATCAGTTGACTCCTCTCTCCTTAGTGAGCCATGGGTACTACCATGACTTCCTTCTGCTAAGGCCCTATAGACATATAAGACTATGTCATATGATAATGCATAATAGTGTAAAAGTCTTGTCATGGTCATATGTATGTCAAATGGAACCAATCCCTACTCTGATACCAAAAACTGTAATGACCATTTTTGTTTACAAAATACAAAAGATAACATTTATGTCCAAAAATACATATACATAAAGGTTTATTTATCATACATACACAATCCAACATGTATTTAATGTACATATGTGTTAACTAATGTTCAAAGCCAATGACCATAAACTGGTTCCTATCTAGATATATGTACATAACACAATGAGAGAGAGAGTTGGAATTCAGCTGACGACCTGTGGTCCATGTGTCTCTATGCAAAACTCTAAGCACCAAAGTATCCAAACCCTATGTTTCAGTATCTGAAAAACATAAATATGATTTGGTGAGTCACGAATGAATGAGTAAGAATAATAAATAGATTCTTATGACACAACCAATAATCAATATCATCAGGATACATTACAAGTATAAGAATTTGTGATGCAAGTGTAAATGCAATAGATTGATTTTTTTTGTGACCATGCAAGGCAAACATTACTCTCGAGAATTCATGTGATTTAAGTGACATTTGATTTTGCTAACCAGCATATAACAAGTTAATTATTTGATCATTAACAGGTGCCAATAAGACATATTGGTCCTTTTTTCCAAGTGATTTGTAAGTGTTTGACAAGTCGGTCACAACATCCTTTTAGTCCTATATGCAAATGTTCATTCACAATGATATACCAAGTAATCATTAAGAGCATATAATTCTCACTTAACTTGTATTCATATGTAAAATGTAACAATTCAATCACATATACATGTAATAGAACATAACCACATCATAAAATTATCACACATACACATTAGAATCTAATTATGGTTTTTACTCACCTTCCGATGCTACCAACCTTTATGGTAGTTTTGGTTCTCCCCCTAGGCCTTCCTTAAAGTGTTGAGATCCTAAAATTTGATACATCTATGGTTATAAGTATGTCAAAATGATTATGAATTCTTAGTATGCAACTATGTCATGATCCATTCAAGTGGACTTAGTGTTTATGCATATTTTCCTTATACGGTAGCTTGACCTTGCTACACTCACATAATAATAACTCTAAATATACTTATCCAAATAACTTGATTCTTTTTTTTAAATAAATTAAACTCATAATGATACAACTTAGTTAAATTTTAGGTTAATATAAGACATATAGAAAATGTGGTGAATTTTTAAAATTTGCTCTATTTCAATGTCATCTTAGTCTGAGTAGGTTTTACATTCTTGGGTATATCTCAAATTCTAGAAATCCAATTGCAAAATGAATTTAACAAAATTTACAAAACACATAATGGAAAATTTTTCATGTTTTACTCATTATCTAATTCAATGTATAAAGTCACCAAAATAAATGACAAATCTTAAGGTGAGTAGGTTTTCAACATGTTGACAATCAATCATAAAAAGGGGCAATATCCCAATAATCATGTCAAATTTGGCAAAAATATTTTACCAAAATATAGATCATACATAGATATTCAACTTTTAAGTTTGGCACATCACCAAATTATGAATCTATGGCCATCAAATTGTTGGAAAATATAATTAAAAGACGAATAAGGTTTCATCAAGTCCAGGGTTAGTCACAATCAATGAGCCATATCTCTTTCCACACAACAAATCAAGCAAAACTGCTTTACAAGTATTTATGTTTCGAACTTTGTCTAAATCAGCACATAAATTCATCAAAATATATAAAAAAATAAAAAGACTGAGGTGATTTTAGTTGGTTGTGAACCAGTCCTAATGAAGGAGCCATATCTCCTCACACACACCAAATTAAGCAAAAAAGTTTTACTTGAATTTAGATTAGGCATAAAGCTCCAACTTTAATATATTACACTTTTCCTAATTCCACTTTTATTGTTATGAAATCATAGGTACAATATTCTACTCTAACAACTAAAGCAACGCAATCAACTCTTATTTCTTTTGAATTCCAACTTCTATACATGAGCTCTATCTCAAATACTCCATAATTCTTACTAATCATGGATGATTAACATATCATGAAGAAGTAATTTCAAGTCGAAGGAAGATAAATTAACTTACCTATTTTCCCAAAACCCGAAAAGCTTAGGATTCCTTCCTAGGCAGCTTACTCTTCTCCCTCTCCTTCTTCTTTTTCTTCTTCTTCTTCTTCCTTTCTTTCTCTCTTACTTAGCTCTCTCTTTCTTTTGTTGCCTCTTATGTTTATCCTTTCTACTCTACTACTAAAGGATGAAAAATTCAATTTGAAAACCTATTCTAATAAGCCAAAATCATGGTGTCTCATTTCCATTGGTTAGAAGTTCACTTTTCCTCTTTTAATTCCTCTTCTTCGCTCCTTCATCACTTCCATCCATCTCCTAATCCCCATATGCTCATTATACTTTTAAATAAACTCTAAAACATAATTAGTTATGATGCTATAACATGCACACAACATAAGATAATCTGTCATACAACTATACCAACATTACATATATGTTCAAATGTCCCAAATGCAATGGTTCAAGTGTTATTATCATGCTTATCCAATTCACATATCTAAATGATCATTTATTCAGTGCTTATGTTTATGTAGGATTGCAAATCATTTATGCAATGAATAGTTTCATGTGAGAATGCCAATAAATATAGGTAAGGATGTTACATGTGTGGAACCAGGATCAATTAATATATTAACTTTTATATCATGGAGAATAATTTTAATAGTGATAACTTTTGGAATAATAATGACTTCTTGCTTAGTCATGAAAATACTCTATCTTGTGTTTGGGGTTTATAACTTTGACCCCTCTGATCTAGTTATACCTTAACCAACTGTAGTTGCTCTTTCTCTACCTCTGCCCCTACCCTTGTGAATAGATACTCCTGTTGGGATTTGTAAAATGAGCACAATGAAAAAACAAAAACTTTTCTACATAGAATCCCACTAAGGATCCATGCAATTTGAGTAAATTGAAAATTAGGATCAGGCATAAAGTGTAGATCATCGAATTTAGACAATACCAAATTGATGAACGTCCTCTAACAGTGTCCATACAAACAAACTCAATTTAAAATGGAAGTGTGCTAGCACTAGGGTTTTTCTCTATTTCTAAAATGTTTTTTTGAAAAATTTTAATGTTCTATATGTTTTAGAAACCCTAAAATGTGCATATATATCTTAACTATTAAGATATTTATGCTAACTTTGTATCTTAAAGGATACATATAAGATAATACCATATTCCATTCTAACTTTAAAACAAAAATATGTATCTAAATAATTAAGATTATATCTCTAATTATCTTAATTATAAATATAGCGAGTAGTAAAATCCAATTTTACTTTAGGCCTATTTTATGTGTGCGACCCTATAGGATCACACATTATTTACAATGGCCTGAAACCTATTTGGGCTCATAAGTCATAAGTGGCCTCTAGCAATACATTATTACTACACAAATTATGTGTGTGTTAATGATCTAGCCTAATCTATTTTATCGATAGCATTATAATCCTTTTGTCACATTATATCTCAATTGAACAAAAGGCATGGATCATGTAATTCTTTTGTCACATTAATCCTTACATGGCATTAATTCATTTTCACATGGCCATGTAATCTCTTCAATCAAACTTATCGAGTGGACCGACCATATATTTCTTATAAATATAAGAGGGAAAAATTCCTTCTCAATCACTCATTTTCCTCTATATGATTTACATCATGTCCAACATTAGTCTGTATAATTATCCTGTTAAAGCTAATGTTGGAATGTATCAAAATTTGAAATTCATTATATTAGAATCCATAGTGATTTTTAAGTTAGATGATTAAGTTAATACTATTCCATGAGAATCATTTGTGACTATTTATCCATGTAGTGTTATCAAGTCATATACTTAATGACATTAGATAGAATTAACTATTCATGAAATTTATAATTTAGTCCTAAACAATATAAAAAAGATATTTAATAAAACTGCAATGATGACATTATTAAGAAAATATCCATTACAAGAATTAGCTTAGGGCATATAACTAATAGTCTCCTACTTGCATTAGGCCTAATAAAAAATGTATCTAATACCCATTAACCTATCATGACTCTCATGTTTTAGCAATGATAATGGTTTGGTGAATGGATCAGTAATGTTGTCATTAGTTAGCACTATGCATATCTTCATGTCTCATCTCTCAATGATCTCTTGAATGAGATGAAAATGTCAGAGTATGTGTTTAGATTATTGATGTGATCCTAGCTTGTTAGCCTGTGTTATGGCTCTATTATTATCATAATATAAGTTCATTGGATTTGAAATGCTAGGTACAACATCTAGTCTAGTGATAAATTTCTTGATCTAAATAGCTTCCTTAACTACTTCTAAGGTGGCTTCTATTGTAGAATCAACCATAATGTCTTGCTTTGAACTTTTTTATCTTGCTGCACCTTTATTTAAATAAAACACATGACCTGACTAAGATCTAAAGACATCTTTGTTAGACTAGAAGCTAGTATTTGTGTAACCACTTACAACTAGCTCACCTTCTTGTCCTCTATATATTGAGAATACATCCTTAAACCTTCTCAAGTACTTAAGGATATTCTTAACAGTTGTCTAGTGACTTTCATTTAGATCATACTGGTATCTACTCATTATACTCAGTGCATATGAGACATCAAGTCAAGTGCATAACATGGCATACATGATAAATCTACTAGCAGAAGCATATGGAATCTTATTCATATGCTCTTGCTCATCTTATGTCTGTGGACACTGAGTCTTTCTAAGAGTTATGCCATGGGACATTGGTAAGAATCCTATTTTGGAATCTAGCATATCAAAGCTATTCAGTACCATATCAATGTATGTACTATGACTTAGGCCAATAAGTCTGTTAGATTTATCTTTATAAATCTTGATGAATAAGATATAAGTGGCTCACATAAGTCTTTCATTGAAAAATAATTTCATAATAATAATTTAACATTTTATAAAGTAAGGATATCATTTCCAATGAGTAATATGTTATAAACATATAACATAAAGAAAACAATTGCACTCTTATTAACCTTTTCGTAATCACAAGGCTCATCTTCAATTTTTATGAAGCCAAACTCTTTGACTACTTCATAAAACAAAGACTCCAACTTCGAAAAGGACTAACAAAACCTTATGGCTATGTCATATACGCATCCTAAAAAGAGATTTCCATTAAGAAATGTTATTTTGACATCCATTTGCCATATCTCATGATCATAGTATTCAACTATGGCAAATAGAATCTGGATTGATTTAAGCATACCAACTATTGAAAAGGTTTCATCATAGTCTATACCATGTGTTTGCTTGTAATCTTTTGTAACCAACCTTACTTTATAGGTATGCACATTGCCATCCGTGTTTGTTTTCTTTTTAAAAACCCATTTGCACCCCATAGTTTTTAAACCATTTGTTGGGTCAATCAAAGTCCTTATTTGATTATCATATATAGATTGCATTCCAAATTTCATTGCTTCTAGCCATTTCTCAGAGTCTAGACTATTCAAACCTCTTGATAGGATGTGGGCTTACTTTTGTCTACAAGCATCACTTATTTATTGTCAATTAAAAGAAATCCATATCTTTCAGGTATTTAACATGTTCTTATAAACCTTCTTAAAGATTGTGTTACTTATACAGGTTCAACAACTACTTGTGAATCCTGTTGAGATTCCATAGGTAGTTCAACACTATCTTGTGGTTCTTGAATTTTGTCGAGTTGAACTTTACTCTTACTGGTTCTTTTAGAAACAAACTTTCTTTCTAAAAAGACACCATTCTTATCAATAAACACTTTGTTCTCAAAAGTATTATAAAAGTAATATCTTTTAGTTTCTTTGGGATATTCCACAAAAGAGCATTTGTCTAATTTAGGTGCCAATTTACTTGAAATTTGACACTTCACATAAATGTCACAACCCCAAATCTTTAGAAATGATAAACTATGAGATTTCCTTATCCATATCTCATATGTTGCCTTTTCAATTACCTTGGATTAAACTCTATTTAGTATGAATGCAACCGTTTCTAAAGCATATCCCTAAAAAGAGATTAGAAGATTTGTCTAACTCATCATAGACCAAACCATATCATGTAAGGTTCGATTTCTCTATTCAGATACACCATTCTATTATGGTATTCCTAATTGAGTTAGTTGTGAGACTATCCCATAATCCCTAAAATGATTAGTGAATTCTTTGCTTAAATAGTCACCACCTTGATTTGATCAAAGTGTTTTAATATTTTTACCAAGTTAGTTTTGTACTTCATTTTTGAAAATTTTGAACATTTCAAAAGATTTAAATTTATGTTTCATAAGATATAGCCACACCTACTATAAGCATCAGTTAAAGTGATGATGTACTGAAAACCTCCTCTACCATTTGAAATTATTAGTCTGCATACATCGATATGTATTAGGCCCAATAAGTCATTAGCCCATTCATTATGCCTTATGAAAGGGGCTTTAATCATTTTACCCAATAAACAAGATTCACATGTTTCAAATGATTTAAAATCAAATGAATTCAAAAGTCCATGTTGTTGGAGGTATAATACATGTTTCTTAATTATGTGTCCTAAACAACAATGCTAGAGATAATTAGAATTTAAGTAATTAGATTTATGCTTCTCATTATAGATTGACTCAACATTTCTATTTTCAAGATTTCTGACAAAAAGACCATATGATAGATGAACAAAAGAAATAAAGCATTTATTATTCTTAATAGAAAATTTAAAACCTTCAATGTCCAAACACAAAATAGAAATAATGTTCAGACTCAAAGTAGGTGCATAATAAAAATTATTCAATGTCAAAACACGTTCATTAGGTAAAGCTAACTCATAAGTTCTTATGGCTAAGATTGTAACTCTTACTCCAATCATAACTTGTAGGTTTAGCTCACCCTTGGACTACTTCTTTTTAGACCTTACATATTATAACAAATGTGAGATCCACATCCAGTATCTAATACCCATGAAGTGGATTCAGAAGTAGACAAATTGACTCTATAATATGTATACTTAGAGTAGTGAATGTCTCTTTCTTTTTCATATTGTCTGGATAGGGTTTGCAATTTCTTTTCTAATGACTCAGCTCATTACAAAAATGACATGCTTCTTCTTTTAGAGGTTTAGGCTTAGGGTTGGGGTTGGGTTTCTTTAAGTCTTTTGTAGCCTTTTTCTTTCCCTTTCCCTTCTACTTCATACCTTTCCCCTTATTAACCATCAAAACCTCTTAAGTGTTGTTCTAATGTTTAGTTCAGCAGTCTTGAGCATCCTATGCAATTCAAAAGCACTTTTCACCATATTATGCATGTTATAGTTCATAATGAATGCATCCTATGGATCAAGCAATGGCTAGGGAATGATGCCAATAGCTAACTTTTGGCTAATGTGATGAAAACAACTAAGGTAAGCTAATAAAGGATCCACTTCAACTTCAAGTCCCAATCATAAAGGTAAGGCTAAAGAAGTTTAAAGAAGTAATTAAAGCTTTCATGCAATAAGGAGTTACACTAGGATTAGCCTAAGAAGAGCAAAAGATGTGTGAAGCCTAATTAAAAGATAATGGGAGCTTAAACTCTTTAAATAGAGCACTAACTTAATATAATGAAGCCCAACTTGTGGAGAGCATCCAAGCGTAACCTAATTCAGCTAAGGCAAGTAAAAAGAAGCCCAAGGCATATAAAAGGAAGCCCAAGTCATGTAAGTATGAAAATAAGGCCCAAAGTCATAGATTTTTGAAAGATTTCCTTATTTGGCAATGTTTCTTAGCACCATTAAGATTTCTTCATTAGACTAAATCCTCTTCCTTTTCTATTTAGGATTAGTTGTTTTTTAGTTAAGAAAGTATTTTGGTCTATTCTTATAGACTAATCATAACATTTCTTTAGTTTTCCTATTCAGTTTAGGATTGTCTTTTCCTTATTACAATAGGAAATATTAAATTTTATTAGGGAATGTAAACAAAATCCTAATAGATTTTGGATTAAGCAATGTAAGGCTATAAATAGTCTATATATTTGGTTAAGAGGATTTCAATCAATATTATTTCTGGTAGCAAGTTTGCTTGTAAGATTAAATTCTTTTCTTGAGTTCTTGAGTAGATTTGATGAGATTATCAAGTGAAGGCTTAATAATTTCACTAACCTTTTAATTCTAATCTTAAATTAGTTTAGTTGATTTAGGGTTTGAGTTAACATTACTTTGAAGCTTTATAACTTAGGTTGCTAAAAATAAGTTTTCTAAAGGTCTAGTTGGTAAATGAAGATCAAAATTCAAATACTTGGTTTGATAGATTTTGGGCGACAATTCTTTAGCATACGTGTAAGGATCAATCTAACCTTGTTCAAATCATTAGATATCAGAGCTAAGGCTTCAAATCAAGTAAGTTATCTTTGAAATTCATTATTCTTTATGTTTTTATTATTTTTGCATCAATTCAGATCTTATCTCCTCCACAGGGCTCTAATTTTGTTTGTTCTTATTCTATCATATTTAGTTTCATTTTCTTTAAATTTCTTCCATCAAATTAGTTTGTTTTATTCATATTTAATCACTTTTTGTGTTTAATTTTAGTTTTGGACCATTAACATCAATAAAATCATAAAAAGATTGCATATTACAAAATTAGTAAGTTTCTTATCCCCATTCTATTTCTTTATGTTTCTTGTATCCTAATTAATTTTTCTTTGTGTCTTAAGAATTTTTTAGGTTTATTTATGTGTCTAGTGCTAAACCAAACTCATCCAATTGAAAGAAAAGTGCAAATTATGATTAGCACTTAATTCATGGAATTCGGCTTTCATTAGTTTCTTTGCATTGTTAAGTTGTTCTTTATGTTTCTTTTGATTCCAGTTTTATTTTAGTTTTTGAAAAATGAAAGTAAAAAAAAGAGAAAAAAAAAAAAAAGGAAAAGAAGATAAAAAAAACCACTTTGAACTTGTTTGCAAACTAAATAGTTGATTTTGAAGTTTTCATTGATATTCAACCTAGGCTATAAAATTCCATTAATTTCAAGCTCAATTTCAGTCTTGATACTTCAAAATTCCTTTTTTTATCTTAAAATATGTTAAGCCTTTAAAGATTTGTTTCTTACATTAATTATGTTGATTCTGAATCCTTTATTAGTTAAGCCTTTATAGGGTTAGTTTGCTTACTTGTGTTTAGTTTAGGCTTGAATTCATAAGGTAACTTAAGTCTTTAAAAAACTTAAAGAAAAAAATCCAAAAGAGGTAAAAGGCAAGAGTGGTGAGCTTAAAAGAGGGCAAAATATTGTTTTGAGTTTAACATAAGTGTGAGTGCTATCTTTTGAATATAAATACGTGAGGGAGTGTTTGGTGAGGTTTTCTTTTATCGTTTACTAACCATGGTAGATCCTAAAGAAGAACCAAATTAGAAGTTATTCATGAAAGCTTTATAAGTTCATATGGTCTAGATTGATAAGCAATTCCGAGCAATGCATGAGAAGATTGAAAGCTTGCAAATCACCTCAAATTCTAATAGCACCTATACTAATTATGAACAAATAAACCATGAGAGGATTGTTCAAGATGATAAGGAAGGTGATTCCATAGAAGGCAGCTCACAAAGACCTAGTAAGCAAGATGACATTCACAATAGCATCAAAATGAAGATTCCTACATTTGGTGTTTCAATGATCTTGAAGCTGATCTATCTTGAGAAAAGAAGGTAGATTTTATTTTTAATTATCATAGTTATAGCGATGAAAAAAAGGTTTTAAATTAGCTGTTGTTGAATTTGTGGGATATGCTCTTGTATGGTGGGATCAAATTAAAAGTAATAGGAAAAGATGTGGGGATGTACTAATTCATACTCGGGTATATATGAAGAGGGCTATAAGAAATAAATTTGTTCCTAGTTATTACCTTAGAGATGTACACAAAAAGTTGCAAAGACTTGTACAAGTTAATAGGAGTACGAAATAATATTATCAAGATCTTGAAATCACTTTGATGAGGGCAAAACTTGAAGAGTCTATGGAACAAACTTTGACACGTTTTCTTGATGATCTCAATAGGGAAATTGCCAATGAAGTTAAGTTAAAGTAATATGACACTTTAGAGGAGTTGTTTCACCTTACAATTATGGTGGATAACAACATAAAAGTAAGCATTGTAAGTGCGATTTCAATTCTATTTTTGGGACTAACAAGTTTAATAGTGGTGACAAGCCCAACAATAGGCCTAAGACTGAACCACCAAAAAAGGAAGTAAGGAGCAAGCCCAACTCCAATACTAAGGTCAAATCCCCCTAAAAGGCTAAGTTCAATTGTTTTCTTTAACTGCCAAGGTAGAGGACACATGGCACATGATTGACCCAACAAGAGGACCATGGTTTTAAGTGATGGAGAGGTAATAAGTGATGATGAAGATGATGGCTATTCAATCAACCTCGAGATGCCTCTATTGGAAGATACTAGTGATGATATTTTTTAGGATCCCAATAAGGTAACTAGTAAGAATATTATTGTGGCTAGGCATTTTTTAAATGTGCAAGTTAAGGATGATCAAATTTAAAGGGAAAATATTTTTTGCTCTAGATGTAGGATAAAGGGAAATTTATGTCTTACTAATATTGGTAGTGGTAGTTGCACTAATGCAATTAGTACTTATGTTGTTGAAAAGCTAAATTTACTAACCATGAAACATTCTAAACCTTATAACTTGTAGCGGTTAAATGATAGCAAGGAAGTAAAAGTCACTAAGTAAGTTTTGATATCATTTTCTTTTGGTAGATATAAGGAAGAGGTGCTTTGTTATGTTTTTCCTATGTAAGCTAGTAATATACTTTCAGGTTGACCATGGTAATTTGATATATGAGCCAAATATGATGGGTTTTCTAATACTTATGAGTTTGATTTTTAGGGCAAACATATTGTTTTATATTTTTTAACACCTCAATAAATTTTTTATGACCAAAAAGTAATGAGAGAGAAAACACATTCAACCAAGAAAGAAAAAAAAGAAGAAAACTAAAGTGACAAAAAGAGAGTAGTGAGAAAACCAAAAAGGGGCATGAGATTACAGTGGAAAAAGGAGAGCAAAGAGGGGATGCCTATAAAAAAAGTGAGGGGCATGCAAAAAAAAAGGGTGTCAAAAAAGCTATATTTAAAAAAGAGAGGGATGTGAGGAAAGCCTGGCTAGCCAAAACACTCATGACTATGCTTTTGTATAAAGATGTGAAACTGACATGTTTTTATTTTAGTGATGATGTAACCAATATTCTTCCTAGTGGTTTTGTTTCTTTGTTACATAACTTTTTATATTTGTTTCCTGAAGATATGCCTAAAGGATTGCCACTTTTAAGATGAATTGGGCACCAAATTGATTTCATTATAGGCTCTCAAATTCTAAATAGGCCAGCCTATAGAAGCAACTCTGAAGAGATAAAGGAGCTTCAAAGGTATGTATAAGAGCTCATGGAAAAAGGTTTAGTAAGGGAAAGTTTGGGTCTTTGTATAGTTCTTGTTTGTTAATACCTAAAAAGGATAGAGCTTAGAACATTTGTGTTGATTGTAGGGCCATTAATAAGATAACCACTAAGTATAAGCATTTATTTCCTATGTTATATGACTTGTTAGATGAATTGCATGGTGTATGCATGTTTTCTAAAATTGATTTGAAAAGTGGTTATCATCAAATTAAGATACATGAAGGGGATGAATGGTAAACAATTTTTAAAAATAAATATGGATTGTTTGAATGGTTATTTATGACTTTTGGGCTAACTAATGCCCCTCACACTTTTATGAGATTAATAAACCATATCTTGTGTGCATACTTAGGAAAATTTGTATTTGTTTATTTTGATGACATTCTTGTTTATTATAAGTCTTTAGAAGAGTATTTAGAGCATATAAGGTTAGTTTTTGAAGTTTTGCAAAAAGAAAATTGTATATTAACTTTAAAAAGTGCTATTTTTATACTTTTAAGCTTGTTTTTCTAGGTTTTGTTATTAGAAAAGATAAATAGTAGTTGATAAAGAAAATGTAAATACCATTAAGGCATGGTTGATTCTATCTAGTGTAAGTGAATCAAGGTTTTTTCATGGTTTACCAAGTTTTTATAAGAGGTTTGTAAAGGATTTTAGCATTATTGTTGCTTCCTTAACTGAAATTATCAAAAAGAGTGATGGTTTTAAATTGGAGGGGGCACAACAACATGCTTTTGACTTGTTGAAATCTAAATTAACTAGTGCACCTTTATTAATTTTGTCTAACTTTGCTAATACTTTTGAAATTAAATGTGATGCCTCAAGTTTGGGTATTCGAGATGTTTTAATGCAAGAAGGAAGGCCCATAGCTTACTTTAGTGAAGAACTTAATGGACCTTTATTGAAATATCCAACTTATGATAAAGAGATGTATGGTTTACTTAAGGCTTTGCAAACATGACAACATTATCTTTGGCCTAAGGAATTTGTCATTCATACGAACCATAATTCTCTTAAATACCTTAAAGGACAACACAAATTGAACAAAGACATACTAAGTGGAGTAAATTTATTAAGTCTTTTCCATATGTCATAAGGTATAAACAAGTAAGAAAAATATAGTGGCTAATGCACTATCTCAAAGGTATACTTTTCTTACAATTCTTAATGCTAAATTTCTTGGGTTTGAGTATATCAAACAATTCTATGCTAGTGATTCATATTATTGTGATTTCTTTGCCAATTGTGAAAAGGGTGTTTTTGATAGATTCTTTAAGCATGATGGTTACTTGTTTAAAGATAACAAACTTTGTGTACCTAATAGTTCTTTGTGTGAATTGCTAATTAAGGGAGCCCATGGTGGTGGACTGATGGGTCACTTTGGAGTTCAAAAGATTTTAGATGTTTTGCATGAGCACTTTTATTCGTCTAATATGCGAATTGATGTTCAAAAAGTGAGTGATAGATGTGTTGCATATAAACAAGCTAAATCTAAATCAAAACTGCATAGTCTTTATATGTCTTTACCTATTTCTTATTCATCTTAGATTGATATATCTATGGATTTTATTTTGGGGTTACCTAAGTTAAAATGTAGTAATGATTCTATTTTTATGGTTATTGTTACATTTTTTAAAATGGCACATTTTATTGCACATCACAAAACAAATGATGCCATTAACATAGCTAATTTGTTTTTCAAAGAGATTTTGAGGTTACATGGTATGCCTAAAACTATTGTTAGTGATAAGGATACAAAATTATTGAGTTTCTTTTGGAAAACATTAGACGGCAAATCAGAAACTAAGTTATTATTTTCCACTTCATGCCACTTATAAACTGATGGTTAAACTGAGGTTGTAAATAGGACTTTAGGGCAACTTTTGAGAGGTTTGATAAAAAAGAATTTGAAGTCTTGGGAGAAATGTTTGCCACATATATAATTTACATATAATAGGAGTGTGCATTCTTCTACACATTATTGCCTTTTTGAGATTATTTATGGATTTGTACCATTGATTCTTTTGGATTTATCCCATATTCCTTTTAATTTATGACTTGATATGGAAAGTTAAAAAAATATGAATTTGTTAAACAATCACTTGAGGAGGTGCGCTTAAATATTGAAAAGTAGAATGAGCAAGTTGCTAACAACACAAATTGGGGTAGAGTTAAAGTGGTATTTGATTCAAGTGATTAGGTTTGGGTACACTTTAGGAAAGAAAGGTTTCTTAAGCTTAGAAAAAGTAAGCTAGACCCTAAGGGAGATAGACCTTTTCAAGTCTTAGAGAGGTTTAATGATAATTCTTACAAGTTAGACTTACCAAGTGATTATAATGTTAATGCTACATTTAATGTTGTTGATTTATCTCCTTTTGATTTTTATAAAGGTGTTGATTTGAGGATGAATCCTCTCGAGGAAGGAGCAAATGATGCAAACAACCAAGGCAAGCTAGTAAATGATACACTTCAACTTCAAGGTCCAATCAAAGGGGAAGGCTAAAAAAGTTTAAAGAGGTAATAAGAGCATTCATGTAATAAGGAGTTACACTTGGATTAGCCTAAGTAGAGCAAAGGATGCGTGAAGCCCAATTAAAAGATGATGGGAACTTAAACCCTTCAAATGGAGTACTTAACTTAATACAATGGAGCCCAACTTATAGAGAGCACCCAAACATAACCCAATTTGTTTAAGGTAAGTAAAAAGAAGCCCAAGATATGTAAAAGGAAGCTTAAGTCATGTAAGCATGGAAATAAGGCCCAAAGTTAAAGATTCTTGCAAGATTTCCTTAGTTGGAAACGTTTCCTATTGACATTAGGATTTCCTCATTAAGCTGAATCCTTTTCCTTTTTTATTTAGGGATTAGTTGTTCTTTAGTTAGGAAAGTATCTTAGTCTACTCTTATTGACCAATCATAATGTTTATTTAGTTTTCCTATTTATTTTTAGGATTGTTTTTTCCTTATTCCATTAGGAAATATTGAATTCTGATAGGAAATGTAAACTAAATCCTAATAGGTTTTTTATTAAGCATTATAAGGCTATAAATAGTCTTCGTATTCGACCAATAGGGGAATTCAATCAATATTTTTTACGTTAGCAAATTTGCTTGTGAAATTAAATTCTCCTTTTAAGTTCTTGAGTGGACTTGGAGAGATTGTTGAGTGAAGGTTTAATAATTTCACAATCTTGTTAATTTTGATCTTAAATTTGATTAGTTGATTTAGGATTTGAGTTAGCACAACTTTGAATATTTTTATAATTTAGGTTACTAAAAAACAAGTTTTCTAGAAGTCTAGTTGGGATTTAAAGATCAAAACTATAATACTTGGTTTGATAGATCTTGGGCAACTATTCTTTAGATCAATCCAACCTTGTTCGCATCATAATGGTAAGACCAAGTTTCTGCAAATGATCAAGATGACCTTTATCTTTAAAACATGATAACTAATTGAGCGACCAACTGCTAACTTACACGAGAATAGAACCATGATAGTATTGAACCGTTTCTAGCCTTCTCTTGGAATATTTCCTTAAGATGACCCAATAGAGTATAAGCCTCCATTTCCATCAGTTGCTTCTGAAGCCTTGATTCCTTGATGGCAATCATAAGGTAAGTGGCATCCACTAAGTCATTAAAATGCTTAGTGTAGGCATCCTTTTGGGCTCTAAGAGTACTAGCAATAAGCTCTTTAAGGATAGGTTGATCTAGGGCATATTGCTTCTACTAATTTAGGGCATATTCCTTCCTTTCTTATTTGAGAACAATTCTCAAGTTTTTATACCAGTCAAAGAAGTTTGTCCCATTCAGTTTATCCTTCCTAAGGATTGATCGCATTGAAAAATTAGGGATATTATTTGAAGCCATAATCTATAATAAAGATATATACAAAGTGCACTTAGCATTTTATTAAATATTAACTTCCACTAAATTTTATCAATTCATTCACCCTCAAATTACAAATTTTTACTTAGTGGGCCAAGATCCATATTTCACCTAATTATAAGTAAACTTTGGCTTATCACTTACAATTGGGTTATTTAGGTAGGTAACATTTTACTAATTAATCTTGCGTAACTATTGGATAACTATGGGATATTGACATTATATGTCCTGACTTATCCCATATGATGCTCTAGGTTCAAAACAATTTTGGTACCTAGTTAAGTCTATCCATTTCAAACTTATGGATATCACCATTATCCATCTCGTCTTACTAAGATGGCCTAATATACCTTGCTTTGGCAAAACATATATTTAGGAATCAAAGTCTTGACAAGTGTTTGAATTATAATAGGCATTTTCATGACTTAATTTTATTAAAGGATTTAACTAGTTGTTATCCTATTATGTATTATCATGTTGCATCTCATATATCTTAAGCATTGCATCATAAACATACATACATAATAATAACAAAAAATAAATGTGTCATAGCATGACCTTTAATCTAAATTGGTCATCACGAGTCAATATGAAGATTAAAAGGTCAAACCTAGAGGTAAGTCTTCATCTTCATGGATTGGCCTAGGTTGCCATCAATACTTGCCACCTCATGCCTTGAAGATTACCATCTTCACTCTTAAAGGTCTCCATTACAAGTTATAATTTACATAATTGTAATCTATACTATTATATTTCTAATAATAAAAATAAATGATTACAATAAAATAAACAACATGCATGTCGTAGTTAAAAATTACAACCCTTGAAATAAAGAAATCAAAATCCAATCACATTGGTCTAAATGGCCATGACATGCACCATGCAAAAAACACATAATCAAAACATCCAAAACATAAAATAAATTATGTTAGGGTAGTTAATAATTTATGATAAAACTCCATTTCAGGTCAAGGAGCAGCGCCCCTAGTGGGGTTTGGGGAGCGTCATATATGGTGGCAATCTCAAAAATAAATGATTTACCTTATTCATTTCTGTGAGTTGCTACCTAAATTCCATTAGTTTTAATCAATTAGATTAACTAATCGATTCATAGGAGAAGTAATTAATTATTGCTTAGATCTTAAATAGATTTATGGAATTTATCAGTCTATTCAAAACAAATTATTCTTATTTAGCAGTTAAATTGACAACCATTTAATAATGATTAATTTGATTGAAATAGATTATCATTAATTAACACTTAATCAATCTGTTATGATTAATAAGATGATAAGTAAAATACAAAATTTTATTAAACTGTGTTAATCGAATTAACAACATATCATAAGAAATCATGTAATAATGTTAAGTCATATTAAACCCTAAAACACATTAATTAAATTAATGAATTATTTTTGTTTTCATACAGATTAATCAAATTGTCCTTAATCTAATCCATTTTATGTGATATGAGTTAGAAAAGATGACTAAGAGATATGAAGGTGATACATGCTAAATCACAATAAAGATGTAAGTGTAAGATAAGATGTGTAAGTAAGCATATGTAAGAAATGATAATTAATGAACATGCATGAATGTTGGAATTAGAGGTTTAATAATGAAGAATATGCCAATATTATATGTGAAAGAAAGTTATGTTCAAGTACATGTTACAAAGAAATGAGAATGGATGATGAAAGCTAAGCTAATTGTTAAGTTAGGTGCATGATCTTCAAAGATTACAATGTATGTAAAAGTGTTGGATGTATGATTAAATGACATTTTAATGAAATATTTTAGATGCCTAAAGTTGGTATTAGAATTATCTAAACCATAAATTAATTAAGTCAATTTAAGATTAGAATCAACAAGTTTGTGAACTTATTAAGCCTTCACTCAATAATCTCACTAAGTCCACTCAAGAACTCAAGAAGAGAATTTAATCTCATAACAAAAATCGCTAAAAGAAATATTATTGATTAAATGGCCTCTTGGTGAAATATGAGAGGTTATTTATAGCCTTATAATGCTTAAAGAAAATTCTAATAGGATTCAATTTACAATGTTTAACCGAATCCATGTTTCTTAAACTAATAAGGAAAAGACAATCCTAAACTAAATAGAAAACTAAAAGAAATGTTATGATTTGCTAAGAAGATTAGAGTAAGATATTTTCCTAACTAAGGAATTATAATGGAAGTAAACAACTAATTAATCCTAAATAAAAAATGAGAAGTATTCAACCTAATGAGAAAATGCAAAGGAGAATAGGAAAATCTTGCCAACTATGCATAATCTTGTAAGAATCTTTGACTTTGGGCCTTATTTCCATGCTTATACACCTTGGGCTTCTTATTCCATGTCTTGGCTAAAATGGATTGGGCTTTGGTGTTTTTGAAAAGGTGGGCTCCATGTATTAAGTTAAGTGCTCTATTTGAAGAGTTTAAGCTTTCATCATCTTTTAATTGGACTTCACACATCCTTTGCTTTTCTTGGGCCAATCCAAGTGTAACTTCTTATTGCAAAAATAATTAATTTCCTCCTTAAACTTTTTTAACCTTCCTCTTGTGATTAGGGCTTAAAGTTGAAGTGGATCCTTGATTAACTTGCCTTGGTTGTTTACATCAAAAACCTTCCCAAAACCTTTCCCCCATCCATGGCGACCAAATCAGGTAATGAAAATCAAGTTTTCTTATCCATTTTCTTCCTTTTTTCAGGCAACCTATGACCTCCTCATTATTTCAAGTTATAATCTGCCATAACTATTGCATATTTATTCCATGCTTGAATAAGTGTGTTTGCGGTGTTTTTGAGCTTAATGATAATAGAAGAGACGATGTTTGGTGCAAGTTTGACATGAAAAGTGATGTTGTCTTCAATAACAATCTTAGAAATGCTTGAAATATATGACTTGTTTCTTTTCATTCTTGATGATTAATGGTTAATTAGATGTTAATTAATGCTCTTATATTTTTTAGATATCCACTAGAAGTGTAGATCTAAATATTTTTTTAGTAAGGAGTAATATCTCATCTTGAAGTAGTCTTTGCAGTTTATTTCGGTGTGATCCTGAACTCTTCCCATGAATTCAAAATGAATGTTGACCAAGAATTTAGCAACATTATTTACTCCCACTAATTGAATCTTAGAGTATTTACTGAGACTCATATACCGATCTTGTAATTTCCTATAACTTTCATGGCAAACTCTCCAACGAGTTTCTTGATAGTCATTTATAGCCTCTTCATTTGATTTTCAATCCAAGCTCAAAATTATTAGATTTGATCTTAGTGATTGGCTAGTGAAATATCACCAAAAGTAAACCATTATCCTAAAAAACTAGAAACATATGGTCTTCATAATATGTAGAGTCTATATCCATCTCATTTGGTAGATTAATAGTGTAATGGGAAGTGGTTTAGGACTTTATGGGTTTTCTGGTGGTAAGGGTAGTGGAGTTATTTCTGGTTAAGCAGTAGATGCCAAATTTGGTCCATAATGAATAAGGAAATCATATTTTCTTTATGGTTGTCCACCTTTATGTCTTTTTATGAGGTTTGTCTTAGAGAATGATCTATATTTCTTTCTCCTTGTTTTGTTAGAAACCCCTGTATCTTTTCAATTGTTATCGAAACAGTCATCACAATTACATATATCAAAGTAATAATATCCATCTCTTTTAAAAGCATAAACTAGCTTTACTTTTACTACAAAATGGATGATAGGAATATCTTCTTCTGAATGGTGTGGATTCCTCTTGAATTGAGTAGAAAAAAATAAGGAAGTAAAGAAAGAGAGAGGAAGATTTATCAAATCTCGTATCTACTATACAATCAGGTTTTCTTTGAAAAGTTTAGTTCTTTCGATTACAATGGTTGTATTTTCATGAATCTTTTCATAGTTGATCACCCATTTTTTTGGCAGAAGCTTGAGGAGCTCTTGTTTTGTAATCTGCTTGGGAACATGGATGCATGTAAGAGAATTCTAAGAATCTACTATAATATGCAGGGCATCATTGAGATATGTCATTGAAAGATCTAGAGCATGATTTTGGATTTTATACAATATTTAGTATTATAAAGTATCTATAATGGCTGAAGCTACTATAGGAGCTCCAAGATTTTGGATTTGCACTTTTAACGTGAATGATACCTTTTGGTCATCAAATACTAGGTTGAAGTTGGGGTAGAATGTAAGCATAATTGAACCTACATTAAGAGATGTTTCTATAATGCCAATGAATATGTGTTGGCACTATAGACATTGAATATCCAAAAGAGCAATCCTTGCAAATATAGGTACACCTTTTCTTGTATGATAGGAAAGAGCTAGTCAGGTTACACCAAAATGGATGAGTATGACCTTAAGAAGTCCATTATTAAAGAAATTCTAAAGGAATCTCTAAGGAAATGAACTGTTCTTCACTAGTTACTCTACTATACCTTGATCAAAGCTGAAATAATGGACATACTCTTTGATAGCTTTAAAGGGTTGCTTGATAAGAGTTCTGATGGATAAAGTCTAATATCCTTTCTATTTGGAAAAGCCATCATATGGATTTAAAAAAGGGGCATTGGTGTCTTGAATCTTTTATAAGTCTAAAATATAGTTTCGTTCATATAGAAAGTCTATTTAATTTGATGAGGTTTGCTTAAAAGTGGGTGAAGGGTAATAGTTAATGGAGTTGTAGGTGTATATTGAGAGGATGAAGCTTTAAAAGTTTGGAGTTTCCATTTGGATAATGGTTAGCCCTTAACTTACTTCACCTATTGACCTATGGTCCTTTAAGGTGGTAGACTCTAATAACATTATACATATAACATGAATAAATTTATGACTAAGATTCTTAAATAACGCTTAGGCTATGATACCATTAACTATTATTTAATAAAAATGCATTAAGCTCTTAAAATAATCCTTTAACATCTAAACCTATTTTCATGGTTTAGATCTTCTAGCCTAATATGTTAGGACTAACCTTAGACTTTCACTTTCTCTCTATCATTTAGAATTTTAAGAACTACAAATATGTGGTTATTCATACACCCAATCCAATTAAGTCCAAACACATTAAATTAAGACACCTTGATTCCTAAAATTGAAAAAGTAACTCTTCCTAGAAGAAGAAAAAGAAATAAAGAAGAAGAGTCCATTAAATTAAGTGGAACAATTTTCATAGGAAGAGTTTTGCTAAACAAATCAATGAAAACCCTTAGAAAAAGTTTTTCAAATCTTCACAAAATCTTCTTTCAAATTTAGTGTATAGGTTGGATCCACTTCTGTCTCTCAAAATTGCTCTTTTTTTTTTTTTTTTTTTATCTTAAATGTGTCCATCCATGTAGGCCATAAGTCCCTTAAAAAAGGCAGCTTAGAATTACAATTAAAAACCTAGATCTGATACCTTGCATGGCCCGATGCATAGCCCATGCAATAGTCCATGTGTAATATACTAATTATGAATCTACTTTTGCTTATTGGTCAACTCTGCTAATCATTGCATAGTCCGATGCATGGGTCATTCAACATTATTATAAATCACAATTTCAGCTCATTTTTAAGCGCAAATAAAAAGAAACATAAAATTAACTTATTTTAAAATAAAAATCCTATAAAAAAAGAAAAGCTCCTAATTTATAACCTAAAATATGTGCTAAAATTATTCCTACTAAATTTCTCCAAAATTGAAATATTATTTGTCTTCAAGCAAAAGAAAGAACAAACAAGAGCAATTCTCAAATAAAAAATGTAAATCCTTGAATTCATAAAATCCCATAATGCACTACAACTATCAAGTTCATAAGAAAATTTAAAACACTAAAGTTCACTCCCAAAATTTTGCATGCAATTCCAAGTAAAAATTAACTAAGAAATATGCAAAAATCACAATACACATTGTTCACTTTTGATGCAATTTAAAAATAAATATAACATAGGCTAGAATAGTCAAACCCCATCCTAAACAATGATATGCATAATTCCATAGGCAAGAACACGCAAATCAATCTTTGCTAATGTAATTGCACACCTCATTCAGGATCAAAAGGTCTTTATTAGCTTGTAATGTAGCTAAACCAAAAATAGGCTTGCCAAAGAAAATGATAAAAAGGTACAAACAAGAGAACTCCAATAATGACAAAAAAAAATCAAGTGACATTAAAAATTTTCTTATGTTATCAAAATTTCTCAACTTGTTTTGTTCTTTTTCCTCTTTAATTCTCTAGCAAAAATAACTCGAAGAATCAAAATTGAAAGAAAGGCTCGAAAGCAAATTGCTAACATGATAGTTCCCACATAAAATTATGAACTCTAAACAATTTAAGCATTAAAGCTCAAAAGAACTTCACAATTCTTAACTTTTCTTTCCTTTTTTTTCTACTTTATTTTATTTATTTATTTACTAAACTAAAGAAAACTAACTCAAATAACCAACAAATTATAAAAATGCAAGTGTTACACTTCTTCAAAAAAAAATTTCACATACCAATACTTGCAAATATACTTAAATATACACAAAAAAAAAAAAAAACCTCTTTCCCAACATACATAATAGAAATTCTTGTGCCACTTAAAAATTTTAATCCTAAAATTCTATTGGTGGGTAAGCATAATTTGGGCTATATGGTAATAAGATTGAAGACTACCAAGAAAAAGGCTTATATACACTCTTAGAGTGTATTTCAAGGCTTAAAAAAGGTGAAAGGGATAATAATAATAATATGGGCATGGAGAAGGCTAAATAGGCTAATATAAAGAATGCTTAAATCATTTCCTTGAACAAGTGTGGATTAATATTTCACTTCAAAAGACTCTATGCCTTATTAAAGTATTAGTGAAAAAGTTTTAACAAACTAGCATGCAAATGCTTGAATTTAAACAAGCAATCACTCTTACATGCAATAGTTCAAGCAAATTTCTTAATCAACTTAACAAAAAATTAGATACATCATTTATCAATCTTATTTAATTGTTCAAATTTCCCAACAAGATAATCATGATTAGTTCCATTATGCGCAATCAAAAATTCAAAAATTCATAAAGTGACTTAATCAGCACTCATATTGATTCTTTTGTACTATTATATAACATAATTACTCCACAAGAATGCAAGCTACAAACAGTTAAAGAACAAATCAAAATTTCCTATTCATAAAAGAATTTCAAAAATTGAAAGAATTAATTTGATTCCCTTCCCCAAACTTAAACAAAACAATATCTTTAATGTTTGAATGGAAAATGAAAATTTAAGGACATAAAGAAAATTACTCCCCTTGTTATATGTTACTTTGAATATGTTTGGTGGAAATTTTTCTAAAATATCCAATCTTTAACAATCAATTGATGCACATGATTTTTTCCTTCACTAATGAACCGAGATTAATTAGGATAACGTGGAATTTAAAAAAAAAAAACAAAGGTACATGTGAATATAATTAAGTAGAAGTGCATGGACCATTGCATAAGCCATGCAATAAACCATTCACCTAGAATTCAATCCAGTAACATGCCTACTGTAAACATACAATTCCAAAAAAAATTTAAACACATATAGAAAATTTTCATTTGACACAAGTTTATCAAGAAACTCAACAAACTTTTTCCAAATCCTGAAAAATATATTCTCATTAACTAAAGGTACAACTATTGGATGAATTTTTCTTATAAGCATCAATATTCCTAATTACACACACTCTAAAAATCTCAACTAACCCAACTGCCATAATGTCTTCTTTTGCAATAATCATTTAACCACATAGGTCATAATAAGCATAAACATAGTCATAATCATCCAATAATATCAATCATTTAAACTTTTAAGCATTAAATAGAGTACTTCATTTAAATAGAACCATCCTACTATTTGAACCTATGATTTAACTATTTCACTCAATCTTACAACTCAAAGCAGCCTTATACTAGTGAAAATTTTTCAAATTCCCTCACTTGCAACACATTCCATACACCTCTACCATAGTTTACTAAATTGCCAAACACAAACCCATGATAATAAAAATCAAAATTTTCTAACACATATCCAAACATCAAAATTATGTACCCACTTAAAACATATACATAACATTAAACCTTATTAAAATACCAATTCCATCCCTGCATAGTTTTTACATAAAATATTCCAAAAATGAAATTATTAAAAATGACAATTCTAAACCTACAACCCAAAAGGTTCACAAAACCACACAATTCAAATTGTTCTAAAAGTTACACACAAAAAGAAACTAAAATTTGAAATTCATTGTTCCATTGAATATAAGTGGAATCCCATATGCATGAAAATGCCATTAGTTGGCCTTGTATATGCCACATCTTGTTATCCATTTCATTTAATCACCTCAGAATTTAGAAATTTGCTGAAGCCATAGCTGTAAAAGTGGGTGGAGTGTCTAGTTTTCATTCCTCACGTTTTTCTTCCATTCCAATTAGGATATATATGCTACCTACCTTATTGCATAGTTGAATTTTATAGTAAATAATGTTGGCCCTTAGCACCAAGAAGGGGGGGTTTGAATTGGTGTGTGAAAATTAAAAATAAAAGAGTAGAAGAGAAATGAAGACACACAATTTATAGTGGTTCGAGTAAAATTGACCCTACGTCCACTCCCTAATTCTCAGCAATTGGGTATTCCACTAACTATCAATGGTGTTTTCAACCTCACACCAAACTTTTACACTTGTGTTTTCTAAGTCTCACACAATAACCTTTATACTTGTGTTTTAGAGGCTCACACAACAACCTTTATACTTGTGTTTTTCAAGCTCACACAACAACCTCTCTAGAGTGTTTTATCTGGCTAACACTTCAATGTTTACAAATGGTATTTATGCTCACACAAACAATCAATTAAAGAAGAGAAAAGATTGAGTAGCAAAATTGCAAGAGTTTAGGTTAGAAATTAATGAATTCTCTTGCATTTACATATGTTTGGTGAGGTATTTATAGCCTCTACCCACCAAAGAGATGTTGCAATAAAACTAGTACAAAATCTTCAGTATGCTAAACGGATTTTGTATTAAATGCTTGACAAGCTTCATTCGAGGTCGCGAATTCTAAATTTCCATACAGGAGTCAAAAATTGCAACGAAAAATCTTGTTTGTGTTTAATGGCTAGTACATATGGCAGCTTCTCATTAGTTCACCAGGAAAATATAGTTGTTGCCTTTCAACTACTAAATAAAAGTAGCAGTCATAAATTACTTTGTGCAAGACATGACAGATTACACAAATTCCTCTGCTAGAACTTGCATTTTCCACTTCACAAATCGCGGTCGCTACCAACACATAGCCTTCACGATGTTTGTCTTCCAATGGTCATTTGGGACACTTGTCATGCTCTGGTTTATGGACTTGCTGCCATCTTGAGTTACTTTAAAATTCGCGATCGCGACTGAGGCGTGACACACACTGCGAATTCTTCTAGCATTTTTGAACTCCTTCATTTGAGTGAATCGCGGACGAGAATGGCTCCGCGATTTCGTCTGCCTGATTTTTAGCATGTTTTAACATGAGTTGCGGTTGCGAATCCTGGATTGCGATCACGATTTACATGTTACTTTTGAGTTTAACAACTCTTTTCATCTCTTCTTGAGAGATTTATCCATTTCTGCAGCACTTATTTGAAATATTAGTGATGATCAATCTCCTTTGTCAAGGTCAAAAGAGGTTCTAGACTTAGGATTAACTATCTTAGTCCAACAGTGTCTAAACTTCAAGAATAAAAAACTAATCTTAAAATGCTATATAGACATGGCAAGTGATCTTAAAGATCAAAAGTCTATGACCTTGTTTGCCTAGCCAAAACTAGATTATAATCTAAATTAAATTGTAGTTTGACCATTAATATAAGCTAGTTTGATGAATAAATTTTCTTTGATAAACTAGAGTATTTGAGAAAAAAAAAGCTAGATTATAATCTCTTTAAAAAAAAAAATTAGTACAACTAGAACTAAAAAGTTAATAAATTATAATTTTTTCCCATTTTATCCTTGATTTTTGCCACATCCCATTTAAACTTTACTTCTTTAACTTTTTTTTTTTTGACAAAATATTTGCTTCTTCAACATGAATGCATCCATTCACATTTTGTTCTTTAATAAGAGCCACTCACATGTATTAATCTTTTCCTCTTCGCCATTTTGTTCATCAAATTTTCTTCATTAGTTTGCTCAAGGAGGCATATTGGGTTTCTTAAAAAAGAAAAAAAAAAATAAAAGAAGAGATTGAGGGTTTTGCGAAGGACTTCGAAAAATATTCTAAAGGTTTTGAGGATTATCAAGTGTATTTTGAAAGTAAGTAGATCTACTTTATTTTTTTGATTTGTTGTCAATCTAGAATATTTAATTGGATGTAGATGGATTCAACCAAAATGAATTTGATAATTAAATTAAAAGTGAACCTTAGGATTACAATTTGAAGTTTTACTTGAAATTAAATTAGAAAATTTATCTCGAGCATAAATTTAATTATGATGAATAATTATAAACCTATATATTATATATACTGATGAGATTAAATGATCTTGAGGAGTAGTTATAACAAAATAAAAGATTTAAATGAGTTTGATTGAATGATTGTGACAATTTTGTGGAGACAGATTTTCAATAGCAGATTGAAAATTTTATATCAAAAATTATAAAAAAAATCTTTCACCATTGACCCTGTTATATGTTTATGGTCTAAATGTCTAATATTAAATTTGAATTCAATCCAACGGTGAAAAATGCACTCATAGGATTAATATCATAGTTGTTTGATTATGGACTTGTGCAGGACTATTATAGAAAATAATTAATTTAAAATAGTAAATAATATTTTTTATTTGAAAATTTATATAAAGTATCATCAATATGTCTAGTTGCATATATATTAATTTGAGAATTTTGAAATAGATCAAGTATAGGTTTGATATTTTTGTTTATCCATTGTTTTGTAGTGATTGTGATGTAAAATAGCTCACTTTTAGTAATTATTTGAGGTACTAAATAGCCTCAATTTGATTTCAAATTTTTATGTAGTATTCTAGATATGTCTAAGTTTATGTATAATTTTCTTAGAATTTTTAGAGCAAAATTGATAAAGGTTATCATATTAGTTTTAATTTTTATTTTATCTAGAGTAATGTTTAGGACAACTTGCTAATAATAATTAATTAGTATGATTGTTGGAGTTAGAAAATTAAGAGACTTATTAGCACTACTTATTTTTTTCATTTGAACCTCAAACCTATAGAAATAGTTATGTATGTATGTATGTCATTACAATATATGTTGAATGTAGACTTTGATTGCAAGATGGTCTCGACTAATGATAATGCAGAAGAAGGGAGTTTTAAATGGCTAGAGTATGAAAAGATCTTTTGTGAGGTTTGTGTTCAATACTATTTGACAAATGGGCGTGGTCTATTTAAATGGAAGGATGTTGGCAAAGAGTTTGAAGTTGTTGCAAAGATGAAAGTTGCACCTATGCTTGCAAAAATGAGTATGATAATATGAAAAGGATTTGGAAAATTAGGAAGTTTTTGATGTTTAGGGAAACTAGTCTAAGGTGGGATCTTACTATAGGGAAGTTAAGTTGTTCAAAAGAGTAGTAGGAGAAAAAAAATTAAGGTCAGTTTGATATATAATAGAAGTTATTTAGTATAAACTCACTAGTAACCTGGTTTAATTTATCCCCTCTTTATAGGAGAATCCCAACATTAAAAGTTTTTGATAATGCCTATGCCAATGGTTTAATGATGTTGTACCCTCAATGAATCTTAATATGATACAACCTCCACAGGTAAATGTGAATGTTAATAATGTATAAGAAGATGAAGAAAATGGTAAAGAGGAAATGAAAATGTTGAAAAGCAAGCGTATTGGGGATATAGTTAATATGTTTCTCATATGGACAATTTATTAGGGAAAGAACATTATTTTTTCAATCATTTCTTGAATTAGGTGAATGGTTCTCAAATACCTAGTCAAGGTCCTAGTGGTACTCAAGTACCTCAGCAAGCAAGCTCTCAATGGTCCCTAAGTGCCTAGTTAAGCTCCTACTTAAGGGTGTAATCGAGTAGGGTGAGCTCAAACTTGAGTTGAAAACTCGAAGTACATGCTCGAGCTTGATCAAGCTTTAATTTTGAGCTCAATCAAGTTTTATTTTTTAAGCTGAAGCTTAAACTTAGTCAAGTACTCGAATACTCAAGCTTGACTTGATTAGGCTTGTTATATATATAAATTTTTTTTTGTGAATTCTATAAATTAAAATTTAGGTTTGAATAAGCTTATTAGGCATGAATTAATTAAACTCGATTAATAATATTATAAATATGTCTAAGCTCGATTATGCTTGCAAGCCTCTCAAGTCGAGTAATTTGAAGTTCAAAATTCAGCTTGCTTAATTACTTGAGTAGCTTAAACTCGAGCTCGACTCGATTAATCTCAAGTCTATTTTAAGTATTTCTCGAGTCGATCTCAAGTAGTTTGCAAATTATCTTCATTCATTTACACCCTTACTCCTGGTGATAGCCAAGTATCTAAGCAAGGTCTAAGTAGTGGTCATATATCTAACCAAGGTGATGGCAATAGAAGATTTGCACAAACCTAATCTACCAAACTCATTCAAATGAAGCGTAAAAGGAGACAATCAATGGGCTTGACAATGCTATCTAGTAAATTGACTACTTTTGTATCAAATTCTAACGAGGCTTTGCCAATAATAAAGTCTAAAAGTAGTGTGAGTTCTTAACCTAGTGCTAATTCTCATGTTGGTGGAGCAATGAGTATTATCAATTGTATCGTTAATGAAGGTGTTTTACAGAAGGCAGTGAATTATGCTGCTTTTTGTTTACCTTGATCGCGGATGAAGTGAAAAGAAAGATTTTGTGCAAATAGATGACGATGATTCTAAGAAAGCTTAGTTGATGTATTTTCATGCCAACAAGTGAATGTTTATTTCATTCCCTTATTATTAGATTCTAGTTTTAATGTTAGTTGTAACTTTAATTTTATTTGACTGTGTTTAATATCTAAACTTAGACATGCATTTGTATTACTACTTTTGGATTTCAAAATCTTGGATATGCATTTTTATTATGTACTACTTTTGGATTTCAAAATCTTAGACATGTATTCGTATTGTGTATTGGCTTCTTTATATGATCATTACAATTTTGACAATACTCATATATCTTTTAATTATGTTTTTTTTTTTACTTTATGATTATTATGAACTTCATGGATATTGAGATGGAAAGAAAAAGAAGAAAAAAACTTTGTCACATTATAATGTCAACATTTTCATAATGTGTTCTTACTGTATATTATTATAAATATAGGTACAAAGAACCATGTATGACTTTACTTTAAGGAGGAGAAGATTGGATGAGAGAAATCTTAAATGGACATCTAATTCAATGTGAATGCATTAAAAATGGATCAAAGTACTTTTATTCAACTATGTGAAGACTTAGAACCAAAAAATGGATTGAAATCTATTAGGAGAATGTTAGTTGTAGAGAAAGTGGGTATATTTGTAAATACATTAGACATGGGTGTCTCTAATAGGGATGTTGGAGAGCATTTCCAACATTTTAGTGAGACCATAAATAGAACATTTCATGAAGTTCTAAAAGTGATTAATGGTAGCAGCAATGGTTATATGGGTCTTACACGTGATATGATAAAACCAAAAGACCAACCTTTAATGTACCATCTCATATTGCTAAATATGAACAAGATATGTCATATTTCAAGGTAAATAGCAACATTAAAATATTGTTTACCTATTGTTTCATGATTTGTTTATTTGTTACATAAACATATATATTTTATCAAATAGGATTGCATCGCATGTATTGATGGCACCCATATAGCTGCATGTATTCCCGAGAAAGATCAAATGAGTTATAGGGGGACGAAAGGAATCCCCACTTTCAATGTCATGAAGGCATGCGATTTTGACATATGCTTCATTTTTATATCAGTTAGGTAGGAAAGATCAACACATGTACATGTATTTTTCTTCATGCGATTAATACACCATTATTGAACTTTCCAAAGCCGCTATGAGGTATTGTTGTTGAAAATTTTTCTTCCCATTAGCTTTATTTAAAACAATTATATAAAATTCCTTTTTCTCCTTTTAATAGGAAGATATTACTTGGTAGATAAAGAATGTCGCAATAGACGAGGGTATTTGTTGCCATATCTGAAGATAAGGTATCATTAATCTCAATTTGAACATGAGCCACTAACCAATGCTCAAGAAACTTTAATCGTGCACATTCATCTTTTCAAAGTGGTATCGAAAGATCGTTTGGAGTACTGAACAAAAATGGAGGATACTTAACATAATGTCGTAATTTAATGTATCGACTCAAATTGATGTTAGAATGGTTGCATTTACATTGCATAATTATATTTTAAAAAAAACTCCAAAGATGACATGATGTTTATGTTCTTGAGCAAAATCTAGATTATGTACCCTATGATGACCTTGAAGATATTAATTATATTGTCACAAGCAATGAAAATTTAAGAGAGACATTTGTGGAGATGAAAACGATCCGCGATAATATTGCATCTTTATTATGGAACATTAGATGATAAGGGTGGACATGTTTATTATTCTAGGTTGAGATATTTAAGATGGTTATTATATTATTTAATCTGAACGTATATTAAATAATTCATTCATATTGTGTATTTAAGAAGATTTTATATAATGGTGTTGATTAAAGATTTTATATAAAGATTTTAATTATTTTTTTAAAAAATATAATGGTGTTGATTAATATAAGTATGTCCTTTTATATTTTTCAGCTACATTTTCAACTACTTTTACCAAACATTTTTATATCAATCAACTAAATTATCAGGTACTAGATTATCAACTACAACAACATTATCAACTAGCAGTTAAATTATTAGCTAGTTTTTCCAAACATAGCCTACATCTTAGTATTTATTTACATTTGTAGGGAAATTATTTTATGATAGTTTGAATTACAAAAATATGATACATTATCCATAATAGAAATTAAGTACATCTCTATCACACAAGTAGGAAAAGAAATGATATGAAGAACAACATTCCTTTAAGATCTAGAATTAAAGCAAGACAAGGATATAGTTTATTATGATAGTCAAAGTGCGGTTGACTTAAGCAAAAATTCTATTTACTACTATAAAATGAAGCACTTTAATGTCAGATATTAAGGGACTCACGAAATACTCCAAAAGAAACTACTTTTGGTGCAAAATATTCAAATAGATAAGAATGCATCTAACATGTTGACAAAGGTGATACCTGGATAGAAGCTTGAGTTGTGTTCCAAGCATGCTAGGATGAGTTTGCAGTGATGAATATGAAAGATGTATCTTTTGTTTTTAGATTGGAAAGAGAGAAAATTGATGGATTTTGTTTCCAACCCGTGTGAAAAGAGAAAAAGAACAGAGTTACAATTATCAAATGATAATAGTGAAAAATAATATTCATTATTTGATAAATTGTAAGCTTTAATACATATTTGAGAGTCTATATAAAAGCATCCAATATAAGAGTTAGATATACCAAACAATGAGAGAAAAGAGAGAGAGAGAGATAGAATTTTTATAATAATAAAACAGTGAAATTATTTTTAGGTGTTTCTGAAAGAAAGTATATGGAGAGGCACTATTTTATGAGGTCTCTTTGGGATATATGAGATAGTATTCTTCTAGTTATTGCCTAAAGAAGACTATATTTACATTCCTACACTTTATAGTGGAGATTTTAAGAGTTTGTGTCATGACTTTTCCTTTAAAAATTCTTGAAGTTTTTCATATAAATTTTAGTGTTCAAAATTTTATAGCTTATTTTATTATTTGTCCCTCCAAACCCAGGACTTTGTTGATTAAATTTAAAATTTCTTATCATAATAAAAATTTGATGACTAATATATATATTCTCTAAAATATGGCCTTTTTTGTTAATGAAAAATTCATATAAATTTGTTTTCTTCTTATAAACACTGTTCATTCATATTTTTCATACGTTGTAACGTTAAACGAAAGTCTCTTTTTTTTTTTTTTTTTCTAATTTTCTTAAATTTCTAAATACGTCACCTAAGATGCTCTAAAATAAATATGAACAATTACATTTTCATGATATACACCTTCTAAATTCAAATTGGAAGGTTGAGATCTTATTAGAATTTGAATTTAAATGTTTTAGGATGTGAGTCATTATTTATTAAAAATAAATTATAATTATTTAAAATTTTACATAAAACTCTGGCCACAAAATAAGCATATTAACTTTTTATTTTTAAAACTAATATTAACATTTTTTCTGGCTGAGAAACTACTTAAAAAAGCGTAACTTTGACAACATAATTATCTAATATAGTTTAAGAGTAAGAGGTACTAAAATAAAGATGTAAATGCTAAAATCCATAATGCATGTATGTAATTCTTTTTTTTGTCACTAGTGGGGAAATTTTTATATTGATGAAATAAGTTGATATTAGATTTTTTTTTTAAAAAAAAAAATCACGACCACCTCTTTTTGGTTCCAATAGGAAGCAGAAACGCGTAAACGGTCGAATCCCTAACCTCTTAGAATACCGCTCAAATTGGGGCACCATAAATTTGAAACTGGCATTCTTCCACCATAAATTTATTGCAAAAGTTTTTGCATGATTTTTAAAAGAAAAGATGACTCTTTCCTATTTTCATGGCTGTTCAAAAGAGAAGCATTTATAGAATCTTCCATGCCCTGCATTCTATTGATCCTCTATCATACAAAGTTTTTCTCATTCTTTTAGCCTTTTCAATTTTTCTTTTCATGTCACGTCCATTTTACTCTCTTATCTTCTTAAAGGCTGAATCCAAAAAACCTTACCGCATTAGCCGTTGGATGTTTCCTGCTACGCCAATAACGTTGTTGTTGTTTGTGTATTGGTTATCTTCTAAAAAGTGAAAGGGTTTCATTGCCATTGTACCGCCAAGGCCTGAGACCCTTCCTTGTGCCGGAACATCGCCTTGGATTATTGCTGCTTTGATCGTGCAGTTACTCATCATGGCATATTTCCAGCCAATCATACATGAGAGATGGTCTTTTAGGTTTTAGCCCACATTGTAGTTTTCCTTTTTTTTTCCTGATATGTTTTAAATTTATGAGAGAAAGGAAGATTACACTTTCTCAGCAACTAAAAATTATATCGAATCGCACTAGATTGCAATTGGAAATTATGCTGTAGTACTTCTAAAATTGTGATCATAAAAAATTTCCCCTTGGGTCCTAGTATTTTTGGTGAAGCTATAACAAGAAAATAATTGGTTTTAGCCAGGTGAGATCATGGGTTTTTGTTTTTTATTTTTTGGCACCAATATTTTAATTTTCTGAATTCATTATGATATATTTTAGAAAGATGTACAAAATAAAAAGTATTAAGTGGTTTCAAAATATTTAATTTTTTTATTTTTAAATAGCAAGGACATATGTTTTCTTTGTTATCTAAAATTGATATTTAAACTAATTTCTAATTCTATTAAGATCAGTTGAATTATTTGGATCCAGGTCTGGCTTTATTGAATGACTCAATTCATATATTTATTCAAATTGATTAAAAAAACAGGATAGCAAGGCAATTGCTACGTGGGCTACCTGGGTTACACCAAGGAAGATAAACTTATAACGTTAAAAACAACAAAAATACTTGGTATAGTCGCTCACTATCCCAAATAGTAAAATGGTGATGCAGCTAAAAGGCGGTGGCAGATTATGTAATAAAATGATAATAAGGGTGAAAAGGTAATTGAATAGAGAATTAAATTGTAATTACCATACAATGAATGATGACTGCAAATTGGACTATGCTCTCTCTCCATCCGCGCTTCTTTATGCACAAGACCCTAAACTGATGTCTTAGAATTCGAGTTATACGATTATAATTAAAGGGTTACCTCTAAAAAGTTCTAGTTGTCTCTAAGTGTTAGAAATCCACTCGCAAATCTCTTTTCATCTCAGTCGATAGGTGGAATGAGGGGTTCTATCAAGATCTAATTTTATTTGCCTAGTCTTTATAAGATTCTAGTAATTGCAATAAGTAATTCTTATGAGCACATGTTGCTTTGTCTTTGGATAGTCTGTTAATTTATAAATTGCTTAAAAACAAACAAGAACAATATGATCAACTTAATGTTCATGTTAAAGCTTTTGATATGCCCATTCCCTTACTGACTTGTGTTTTTGGGTGTGCTTGTGACCAGCTTGACTTTATGTCTGCAAAGTGCCACAACCTTGCTCTTGCACTTAAGAAGGTTAACAAATCTTGGGTTTATTATCTTTACTTTTATTATTTACTAGTTTCTTGTAATTTATTATTGGTTTTGATCATTATTCATGGTGCAAGATTAAATGGGTCTTATTAATTAATTATAGGCTTTGTTTGCTTGAAATGAGAATGTTTTATATATGAGGTTGAATCAGTTCATTTTTATTTATTTATTTTTTTGGTAATAGTTTTATTGTTATGTTTTATATTTGCGGTTAAATCAGTTTGTTATTACTGTTTTTTTCTGGTAATAGTTTTATGGTTTTATATTGATTAATATTTTTTTGTTGTTGTTGTTAGTCTTGATTTCATTCTCTCTAGGGATTTATTTTGCAAAATTTCATAGGCTTGGATATAATTTCATTATTATTAAACTAAACACTAAGAAGAATAGAATTGATTTGGATGCTTACACTTGTAAATGTGTGTAATGGCGGTCCAATTATATGTCAGTGTGTTAGATTATTTTTTGTTTACATCATGGGATTAAAGAGATAGCTATCTAACCCATTATGCTTTCTATTTTTACCTTGAATAGATAGTTATCTAGTGCAAATTTGGAGATTTATTAGAATCTTTGACATTAATGGTATACTCCTCGAATGTTTTTCTTAATTTATTTTTGTTATGTGTGATTATTTTGATCCTAAGTTTTTCTTAATTTGTTCTTTTTCAGTTTTGGATAAAAGGGTTGTACTGCTTTTGATTATGAACTAAATTTATTTTCTCTTGAATGCTTTATAGTGGTTTCTTTTCTAATTTGGTGATTTGCTATGTGGGTTCTTTAGAATAGCTTCTATACTTCGTATCCCTTTTGATAATGCTATATTTCTTATTAAGCTAAAACTTTATAATGTGAAGCTTCATTAGCATAGTAGAGTTCTATTGAAAGGACTTCTAAAGTAAACATGTGAGATACTAATTTATGTTCTACAATTTGAATTTCTAAGAAATCATGCCATGATGTTACTGGTTTTGTATTAATGTTCAAAATAGATTATAATTTAGACTAAGGATTAGAGATAATAAATAATGAGGTAACAGATAAGGAAATTTGCACCATCTCCAAATTAAGGTAAGATTAGAGTTTTTACAAAAAACTTTCAAGTTCTTATTTATAATCAGTAGACAGTTAATCAACTGATCAAACCTACTTTTTTATTTGGAAAAAGCAAATTATAGTAACCAATTGTTCTATTCTAGTGGAATTGTAGAATGCCCTGATGATTTTCATTTGTGAGATGTTAATTGATATCGTAAAGCATTCATTCCTTGCCAAATTCAATGACATAAAGCCCATTGCTTACTTTGAATATCTTGAAGATCTTGGTAACCGGGTATGTATATTATTCCCTAACCCTCTCTTTACAATATTATCCTTATTGAAATTCATTTTATTTTTTTAACTTTCTTTGTATATATTTTATAATAGTGCCTTTTCTATTGTTTTCATTTTTTTATGCAGACTTTGAATATTCAAATGGAGAACAAGAAAAGAAATCTCACAGTTGTTCCTATCGCACCAACTTGCATGGTAATGCTTGTTAAACCTGTTTATTATTACTAGATGATTGTTAAAATTGTTGAGTTTGTTTCTTAATGAGACACCACCACCACCTTCGAGTGGTTTGTTGATGTTTGGTCTAATAGTGCATCAGATGAATGGAGTGCAAGCTCTAGATACACTAGTTCTGTTATTTACTCAAATGGGAAGCTTTCATATTTTGCACTATCTCTCTCAATGGGAGGCATTAGGCCTAATGGAATCAAATCAATATTGTGGATGTTATACTAAATCACTACCCTTACCCCTTACTTCCAGGGCAGTAGTCGCAACAGGTGGTCCTTTAGCAAAGGTCCTACACCTTAGCTCGATAAATTCCACCACAGTAGCTAATCAATCATCTTCTCTTGTTGCTGAAAATGGTGATTGCGATACTAGTCCCCTAGCAATTGCATTGTCTTCACCATTTAGGGTTCTACAGAAAATTGATACTTCATTTTCTGATGGCAGCAACAATAGCATCCCAACATTTGCAAGTACTGTAAGGGCCAAATTAGAGACTAGTTTGTTGTGACTGAATGAAGGCAAATTGCAATCTTCTGGGTGAAAGAATTTTAATGGAATTGATTTGTTTTTTATTTTATTGATTTAATGTCCCAAAAAAATTTTTTAACTTGGCTTTATCACCCTTAAGTTTGAAGGCAAGTGCTCTTATATTGTTCCATGTTGTGTACTTTGTGTTCTTCAATGATTTAATTTCATGCATTTTAGTGAATTTTGTATGGTTTTACATCTTTGAAGTCATTTGTTTTTATGCGCACCCTGAAGCTTTAATTTGACCAACCAAAAAATAGAAAGGGCAAGTTTGTGATTGTACTTTTCAGATAGTGGCTCAAATGGAAGAAGGAAAGAAGAAATATATCTTTCAAATTTGTATTAAGTAAAAAGGGATTGGTGAATCCAACTCCAAACACAGATAATCTTATAAATTATTATTTTTATTTTTTCTTTATTATAACAAAATTTTTTTAGCACTTTATGTTTATTATGTTATCATATTAAATAAAAATAATTTTAAAAATAAAAATATAGAAATATATTTAATTTTTTTATTTTTTAAAATAAAATGATTTGATTAATTAAAATATAAAACAATATAGAGATACAAATTTACAATGTAAAAATTTTATATTTTAAAAAATAGATAATAGAAATTTTTTTTTAAGATTTTAAATTAAATTGATAGTGTATTAAACTTGGTCAATTAGCTAAATGTGCGTTATAATGACACTTTTTAGTTATTATTTGATAGATATTATCTTTCTTTTAGTACAATTTAATAATCTTCAAATGTACATATATTATAGATATTAAGGCTTATACTTTATCAACTATCTTTCAATTATAAATTTAAAGAACTATATAATTACAACAAATTACTAAAATGAAAAATAAAAGCATAAATATGATCATAATAAAAATCTATTATAAAGTACAAACTTGAAATCTATCAATAATCGAAGTAAATTAAAAATATATTAAAAGAAATATTAATAAAATTTTATATCTAACAGATATGAAGAAACAAATATGAAGAAATAGAAAACTTATTGAACAAAACTAAGAGAAATAACATGAAAAAATAAATTTAAAAAAGAATTCTTAAATACTCAATTAATATTAATAAGAATTGTAGAGTTGGCAAAACACAAAAATTTGATCCATGTATAAAATAAATAAAAATTAGTTTTATATAATTATTTTTCTATAGAATTATATCTACAAAATTTGAAATGATCACTAATTTATTATAATGAAAATTATAAATATAATGAATAATTATTTAATTTTTTTGAAAAAAGAACATACAATTTTCATATGTCAAAATAAATAGAGTAAGAATTAGTAATTAAAATTTATAATTCAAGAATGCAGAAATATATCAAATAAAAAAATTTTTATATAAAAAATTTATTATAGAATCTAATGAATTCTTACTATGAAATATTCATTTTTTATACAAATGTTTTGATGCCAAAAATTTGAGTATTTGTTAGAAATTTTATAGTTTATACATGCCAATATATTATGTGTAGATTTAGACTATTATAATTAACAAGTTTATTATGTAACACAACGCGTATGAACATTGAAGTTTACTTATTTCTTTAGAATAATGATTATCCTTTCATTCTATTTTTTTTTTCAGATAGGAGACAAACATATAAAAGTGAAATTGTTTTGTTTCATAATTTAGATTATAATTTTTCCTAAATATTAACAAAAAAAAGTAACATATTTCATAATCTGACTATTTCGTTTGTAGGATAATACATATCCTTAACAAATTTTAACACATTTTTTTCATAACAAGATGACTATGGTTTTTTCATGTTTTTGTTTGGAAGAGAAACAAAATTTATAGAAGCAAGTTGTCCCTTTCATAATACTTTCTATATAATTTTCTTCAAAATAGTAGAAAAAAAACACATGTTTCATAATCAGATGCTTTTCTTTATATTCCTTGTTATAATATTTGATCTTATTATGTAGGATAATCCATAGTCGATTCTGCCATATTTCTTTCAAATATTAGACTATTGTTTTCCTATAGTTTTGTTATGAGAGCAAAAAATTTATAGAAATCAAATGGTTCAGTTTCATAATTCGTTTTGTATCGTTTCATACCTAATAGCATAAAAAACTAAAGTGTTTCATACTCAAATGTATTGTTTCATGTTTATCATTATAACTAGCAACCTCATAACTTATGATAACACATATTCATAATAGATTTTATCACATTTTTTTCAAATATTATGTGTATTATATAATGAACACCAACTATGATATTATTAAATGTCATATTTGTGAGGATAATTTATTGAAATTTCTTCTTGAGATCTCACATGCTTTCTAGCTAAAATGAGAAGTGTTTGAGATTGTTCATTAGAATGAATTGACCTTAAATTAATAGATCATACTTGAATTTCATGTTATTTCATTTTTTTAATACTATGATATTCTTGTTGTTTTATTCTACATGCCTTTATGGTTCAAGCTTGCATTTTCTTGATGGGTCTATTCTTTTTTAACTTTGTTTTCTTGCCAATTTAGGATCTTGCAAATGGGATCATAATTTGTGATTAGAAGTTGAAGAAGTTATTTGGTGGTAGAGATCTCTACAGATGACCCCCTTTAGTCTTATAGACGAGGACTGTAGTTTAAACATTATTGTTTTTAGATTTTCAGTTTTATCAATGTAATGTTTTTAAACATGAGATTTCAATGTACTTTTTCTTTCTTCTAATAGCAAGATATTATAATTTCATTTCATTTTTTAAAAAATTTTTACAATTAAATATTAATAAGATAATACTTAATTAAATTAAATTAAATATTCAATAAAACCATTACTATCTTAATGACAATAAAAATAGTAGTTAAATAATAAATAATATTAATAAAAAATTTAAATTCAATAAATACTTTCAAAAAAATCTTAGCGACTACAAGCTGTGATAGCTAAACACCACTACAAACATGATAGTAGCTAAAAAGAAGACCTTAGCGAGTACAAGCTATAATAGCTAAACAGTTGCTATTTAGCAACTACTAGAATGTTAGTAGCTAAAATTAGACCTTAACAACTATACTATTTAATAGCTAAACAATCGCTATTTACATTCTTCATAGTTATTTTTATCATTAATTAGCTATTACTTTAGTGACTAAAAGTGAGAAGTCGCTATGTAGTTAATGGCCTTGAGTAGGAGCTAAATAGCTACCACTTAGTTGCTAAATTCAGTTTAGTTATTAGGAAAATAGTGACTATAATATGTTAGTCGCTAAGGTCTTAGCTACTACAAAAACAGAGTTTATCTACTAATTTTTTGCAGTAGCTAAATTCAAATTTTTTTTTTTGTGGTGATGTTCTTTCTTCCATAATCATATTTGAAGTTTTGGGAAAAACTTTTATGTGAATTAATGTTGTTCACATTGATATTTTCAGTATTTCTTTTCCACGGTTATGTTTATTCCAATTTCTAGAAGGAGTTTTAAAGATTGGAATGTACAGTATCATGAAAGTATGAAAACTTCATAAATCATAATTTTTTATATGCTAGACAAGGAAAAATCTATAATGTGATGCATTTTTTCAAGCAAACTTTTTCTCTGAAATAAATCATTCGTGTATATAAAATCCTAATTGTTTATGTTCTTGCTTCTAAGTATGATGTGGAGTTTGGAGATAGAGAGCTTTGATGAACTACTCACCTATATATATATAACATATAAAGGATTTAAAACTATGTAAATTTTGTTACGATAGAACTAATTAGAGTTTCTGGAAAAAAAAAAAGAAAGAAAAAATTGCAATTTAAGAAATAGTTCATCTGACTATGAAACAAATTACTTTTTAATGCTACAATTTATTAAACGTTTCATCACAAATAATGAAAGTTGATTAACTCTATCGATATGTTGTTTTCTATCACATAAAATAATATAAATAAGTCATAATTAGGCGTGACAAAGTTCATCCTTAACCATTTGTCCACTCATATCCACCCTTTAAAAAAAGAGTATGGATAGTAAATGAGTGAATTATATTTTAAATGGGTTATGACTCATTTAATCCTATTAATTCAATTAAAATATTTTATTTCAAATGATTTAAATTTTAATGGGGTAAATGAGTGGACATGAATAATGTATTTCCTCAGTATTTTAAAATTTAGAAATCAGATTTGTTTCAAAAAATAATAATTATTATTATTTAGAGATTTAAGGAAAATTTGTTTTTAGTAAGAATTTGAAATAAATTATATGTATATATAATAGTTATTTTAATATATATATATATATATATATATATATATATATATATATATCTAAATTTAGATATTTCTGCAAATTAAAATTATTTTTTATTATCAATATTATATCTATTCTAATTTATTTCACTTTTATTTTATTTTGTTTTAAGTATTCTGTTGAGTGCCACAATAAATTAATCAGATTTCTTTTTTCAGTTTTCCACTTCCTTAAAACCACCTTATCCTATTCCTATACATTCTCAAATACAATTACCGTTCTAATTCTTTGTACGTTTATTCATATATTGTTATTGGCTTTCTTCTCATATGCATAATCAATAGAACAAATCCGCTAAAAGTCAGTCTCCACTCAGTTATTCATATAATCGTTTCTTTTCCTGTCCTTGGTAAGTGATTGCATAATTCTTCACTTGTGATTATTATTGTCATAAATTCTAAAACTCATCTTATTCGAATTCTGGCAGATTAATCACTTTTGTACCAACTGTGGGCTCTTCTTTCATCATTGTCGTGTTTAAACTTATTAATTGCTGAACGAATATTGAAATCCCAGTGTTTAGCTTATGTTGTGCAACCACCCAGAAATCGTCTTCCAATATCTTGAACCTGGACTTGTTCTATTTCTCTTATTCTTGTTTCCTTGTGCAAGTTGGATTACAGTTATTTAAATTTTTCTAGTTGCAACTGTCGGGCCCGTTCTTTAGGAGTTTCCACATCTTCCCTTGCCATCAATTTAAACAATCTGATTTTGATACTTCCACTCATTTTTTTTTTTTTTTCAGTTCCAAGTTTATCTTGAATGGACGCATTCATTTTAATTTTTTTTCCCTTTGAACCTACGCTTAGATGTTGAGAAAGCAATGAATTGAATGCTGGATGTGGAAAAACGATGGTCACATGTTTGTCTTTTTGTTGAACCATCAAAACATCTCCTTGGTTGCCCATCTCTTGCTTTTATTTTGGCCATAACTTTATATATTATATAACCTATTTCCTTGGTATATATAGGTCCAATACATATACATTATACATATATATGCCCTTTTTCTTTAAAAGGTTATTTAATTGTTATATTAAAAGCATCATAGGTAATTTGGAATGTATTATTTTAATAGTATTTTCTTTCCAAGTGAGTTTACCTTAGACATATTTATCGTTATATTAAAATATATTCTTTTGTAGGCTACGATATTGTGTATGTCCTGTAATTTGTGTCAAGCTTTTATATTATCAAAAAAAAAAAAATAAAATATATATATATATATATATATATATATATATATATATATAAAATTAAATTTGATATATAAATCATTGAGCATCTCAGTTGATTCCCAAAGTGATTTTATTGAATTTGAATATTTTTCACTAATTTTGCTCTACAAAATTGAGTGAATTTTTTACATTAATTATACTGTCCCTATATTATATGTAGGAAATCTTGATACTCCTTGAGTTAGTTGAGTCGTCTGCTTTGCGCTTCGACTTGCCTCTCATTTATGTATTTCATGTGAGTGATAATTATGGAACATAACACAAATAGTAATAATATCATAAAAAAATAAAAATAATAATATAATAAAATTGAATATATTAAAAAAATATAATAATATATTTATAATATTTAATAATAATAATAGATATTTTATATTTCTTTTTATTATTTATATATTTATTTTTTATATATTTATTTTATAATATTTAATAATTAATATATTTTCTATTTATAATATATTTTATATTTATTAATTAATATTTTATTAATTAATATATTTATTTAATATATTTTAATATATTTATTAATTCTATATTTATAATATTTATCTTATATCTTATAATTTATCTTATATCTTATATTAAGATTCTATTATTTATTTATTAAATTATTTATTTATTTTATTTATTATATAATTATTTATTATATAATTATTTATTTATTATATTTATTAATATTATTATTAATATAATTTATTAATATTATTAATATAATACTAATATTATTAATATAATTTATTATATTATATATATTATATATTAATTCCTTTTTAAAACTTCTTAGCGTGAAATATTTAAATACAAAGGATTTGCCAATAACTCTTTTGAATGTATGTCATAAAATGTTTCTTAATATTACATTTTTATCAAATTAATTTAATCACTCATCTATAATTATTTATGAATTATTGAATAGATTTGTTAAATGTTCATGCATTAAAGCTCATAGTTTTCAGGAACAAACCTTTAAATTATTAGAAATTCATCTGATACTCTGAACTTATAATTGGATGATGTGAAATTAAATGTTTTGAATTGTTTTATTTAATTTATTGATTTAGGAGTATTTGAACCTTGAATAATTAACACCTAAATTTTTAAGTGTTATCTATAATATTGTTTATGATATTTGAGTTTTTATGATTTGAATTTTTATGATTTGAATTTCGATTTATAATCTAATATACGTTTGAATAAGTTTGGATTTTTAAATTGATATTTAGTACTCGGTTATCTATATTCGATTATCTGTTATCTGAGCCTCGTCATGTGGACCATTATGACAATAGAATTGCATTAATCGCTATCATCTATCATAATTCATTGAGTATTGCATTAAAGTCATGCATTGATATCTGTGGAGGAGGTGATTTGTATATGATTATCTGATAGTGCACTTACCATTTAGGCCTTTGGTGATGTGGACAATCATCACCCTAGAGTACGATATCAAAATAATTTGAATTTAAATATTTTACTGATTTAAATGAATTAAATATTGATTTGATACCTTTATTAGTTTGATAGTTTAAATTAACATGTTAGAAATATAAAACATTAGCAATTGTTTGTAACATTAGCATATTTAGAAATATAAAATTATTGCGAAATTATTATAGTGTTTGTTTATTTCTATTCCGATTTGTGCTATAATTATCATTCACTGAGGGTTAGATCAATCCATGTATGCGCTAATTTTTCCATATCGTTAGATATTTGTAGCTGTTCCAAGCTTTGGTTTGCTCTTCCTTGGAGGGTCATGTTATCTATTTTTGACATCTATTGGGTATCCCAAACTTTATTTATTTTCTTTAGGCTAACTTTTGTTATAATCATTTGGATAATTTTATTTGATAAAGACTCACAATTTACTTTTGGGATTCTTTTGTTTTAATATTATTTATTTAGATTTATTATTGGATATTTAGAGACTATGTTATTCAAGTTAATAATAATTGATTATTTCCTTTTTTATTTAGAATTATATATTTTTTGTCTAGGCTTGCATAAATTAATATAAATAAAAGTAATATTAATTTATACACCAGTCACGGCTTTAATTTGGATCGTGACATAAATGGAGTTAAGTGGGTATGAGTACCCATATATAATATTAAATAGGTCATAATGGGTAAAAAGATTATTTATCAAGCCGCCATACCCACCCATTTGCCACCTCTAATCATAATATTGCAAACACGTGTAAAAGGTATTAAGGGTTTCTATAAATTTTATTTTTGTCTCAAAATAAAAAATAAAGGAAAAGAATATAGTCATAATATCTAAAAGGAATGTGATAAAATTTATTATAGATATGTGATATCCTACATAATAAGGTTAATATTTATGATGATGAATATAAAATAACGCATCTGATTATAAAATCTGCAACTTTTTTATATTATTATACATGAAAAAGAATATAAAGAATTATGAAATGAAACAATTTAGCTTCCATAAATTTTGCTTGTCTCAAAATATAAATAAAGAAAAAATATAGTCATAATATTTAAAAGAAATGTGATACAATCTATTATAGATATGTGTTGTGTTATGTAATGAGCTTGCTAATAATAACGATTATTATGAAACAATTCATCCGACTATGAAATTTGTTACTCTTTAATGTTATTATGTATGAAACAGTATAGAAACAATTATTAAACAAGACAATTTACCTTCTATAAGTTTTGTTTTTGTCTTAGAACAAATTTTTTTCAAAATTTATATTCATAATATTTGAAAGAAATGTAATAAAATATGTTACAAATATGTGTTATTATAAGTAATGAGGTTGTTAATTACGATGATAAATATGAAATAATGCATCTGATTGTGAAAAATATTACTTTTTTATGTTATTATTATGTATGAAACGGTATAGAACGAATTATGAAATTTCTATAAATTTTGTTTCTCTCCTAGAATAAAAACATGGACAAATGGTCATTTTATTAGGAATAAATGTGTTAAAATCTGTTATGGATATGCATTATGCTATGAATTAATTAGTCTGATTATGAAATATGTTACATTTTTATGTTAATATTTATGAAACATTACAATTTAAATTATGAAACAAAATAATTTCACTTCTACATATTTATCTTGTCTCTAAAAAAAATAGAATGGAAGGATAATCATCATTTTAAAGGAATTAAGTAAACTTTATTGTTCATAGGTATTGCGTTACACAATGAACTTACTAATTATAGTAGTCTAAATCCACATATAATATATTGGCATGCATAAACTATAAAATTTCTGACATATTCTCTAACATGTGAATAGTGTGTACTTTTCTAATAATTATATTACATATGTATCAACTATCTGAAAAAATATCATAACAAAATGCACATTACTTGATAAAATGAGGAAATATTTATGTGACCATTTAGATGTGATTATGAAATAATTTGATTGGTTATGAAACATTTTAACCTTTTATGCTAATATTTCTAAAACATTGGTGGAGGTGTTATGAAATATTAGGAGCTACCTTTCTACTTCTTTGATCTCATTTTGATAATACACTTTAAATTTATACACAGATTAAAAAAATAATTAATTTTAGTTGATATTCTTACTTTTAACACTTTCTTCCTAAATTAACCTTATTAATTTATTTTAGTAAATTGTACCACTAAGAACTTTATTAATGTTAATCAATAGTAATTAAAAAAATTTATTCACATATAATGATTTACAAAGCTTCTTTTTAAATTCAAAATAAACATATATTGCATGCTTCGAAAATTTGATATTTTTCAAATAATATACTAATTTCAAGATCAAAAGAGTAGACTATGGAATATTAAATTGAATTTAATTAATTATCAACTTATTAACATTTCAATATAAATATTGAAAAATTAAAATAAAATATAACGAAATTATAATATATTATTAGAATAAAGAAAAGAACATTAAAATCCCATGTTTTAAAAAGAAAAATTACGCTTAAAATCCTCATGTCATGTACAACATGTAAACAAGAAAATTACAAAATTCTAATATAGTGAGTCCACCCTTTATCAACTATTTTAGGGTGGAGTTAAAATTTCTTGTTGACTTAATTTTACATCATACAAGATTCTCGCATTGATAATCATTTCCACTTTACCAAATTCCAAAAAAGTCTTTTATTTACAATAATATGAACTACTTCATTAGTGCAACAATAAAACAAATTCATTATCAACACAATGATGCTTTGATAACGTCAAAAAAGGGATAAAATGATAATTGAATATAGAGAGAAAATTATAATTGAAGGCAAATGGATCAAGTGAGAGAGAAAAATCGTACTTGTGGGATTAATCTTATACATTACAATCTCTTTTTGATTTTGTTCTTACCTCACCATTTCCATAAAAACCTATCAAATGGGGAAAATAATTGTATGTATGAGAAGGTGCAAACTAAAATTTGAAATAGTAAACCCGTAAAAGAAGTTTAAATAATAAATGCAAATTTGAACCATGTCAAATACCCTTTGGAAAACCAATTTAAAATAAATATAAAAATTAAAGGCATAGCTGGGTTTATAGTTGGGATAGAGGCGTTACCTTTAGCTTTAGAAAAGCAGACATCAAACCCATTCTCACCACCATTCCAACCATATTTTGAAAGAACAACACCTAGCAGTATTATTATAGCTATAAATTCATCCATATCCACAACATGCCACAAGTGGAAGCTCAAATCTTACATAGTTCATAGCCAAAAACCCACCAACATTTTTTTATTTTAAATTAATGATTCTTAATTTTCTAAATTAATAACTTTTCATGGGAATAAAATATTGTGGTTACCCTATTTTTAAGGTGAATTGAACATAGAATATTTTACAGAATATACATTAACATTTATGACTGTAGCAAATGAAAAAAATCTTCTTGAGTTGAACTATGGACTCATTCAACATCACTTTAAACTATTGAGCCACTTCATTGTAAGGTTTTGCACAGTTGGCATCATCTTTTTTTGCAGGAAAGTTAGCCAATATATATTTCAGATTGAGTGTTGACTTCTAATACAGAAATTTAATATATGAATCATAATATAGTAATTATAATTACCAAAATGAAAAAGCTATATATATGCTAGTAGTATTGGGTAAAAATTGCTTACCAATAAAATCTATTATTGGCCTTCACAATAGCTCTTAGGATTCATGTAAGAATAAGTCTCTCTATATAAGGAGCGTTAGGGAGAATGAAAGTAAAAGGCATAGCACCAATGTTCAAATTTGAGTCACCGAAGTTAAAGATTGTTGGAAACTCACAACTTCTCAAAGTAAATACAGGGTTCAAAATAGTAGTAAAAAGAGCAACAAAGATAATGCAAAAGAAAAAATTATACACATCCATATCCATATCCTTAACAGTAAATGGTACTCAAAATAGTTTCTGATATTTTGGATTCTCTCGATACACAACACTTTCTTTAAGTATCACATTTATTAAATGAGGCGATGTTTATTAAAACAAACAAAGGCGATTACCTCCAAGGCTCCATCACTTAACGCTTATCAACAACAATTTTCAATATAGACTGAGCTCTGTCCTTTAAAATATATAGAAAGAATATGTAATCAAGCAATCATATAAAAGCACAAACATATATCTTCAAGACAACTTTTTCTTCATTGTTGAAGTGAATTCACATAACTATCTCAGCCAGACCCATAATGTCTATCTCAGATTTGAAGCCAATAAATAATTTTTCTTCTGAATGATAGTAAAGAATCTCAAATATAGAGAAGACATAAATCACAAAACTTCAGTTATTGCACTTGAACCACCAATCTGTCATAAAATAAGCCTTAAGCTATAAGGAGAAGGGCTTATTATACTCGCTACAAATTTGATCATTAACATGAGAAGAACAAATAAATTGAGGTTTACTTCCTAAAGTCATGCAATAAAATGACTCTCGAACAAGCTGAAGTTTTTGCAGATACAATCAAAATAGCAACAAAAAATGATTCACTAAAAAATAAAGAGGACAAAACATAAAAATATTTAGTGGAACTCAGATTTGTTATATATAATCCAACATGTATAACATTTGGTTCCTCAGGTTTGTTACAGTGTAGTTAAAAGCAAAAGGCACAATATGTATTCCTCTCACTTTGAAATGCAACGCATAAAAAAAACGCTTGCCTAAATGAAGCTAAGTGCAAAATTCTAAAAAGAAATAATTAAAAATATATATGCCAAAAAATATATAAAAATATATAGAATTATTTAGGAATCTATTACTTAAATTGAAGTTGCTATCATACAAGATATCTCTTATCTATTTTAAGTTATTATGCTAGATTATAAAAGACTATTTTACCTTAAATATATGGTGTCCTAATTAGCTAATAAAAGCAAAACTACCAATTAAAAAAAAAGAATAAATACCAACACAAAAAAATGAATAAAAAAGAGCAATTGTCATATAAGACCTTTCCTATTCTATCTAAAGTTATTATGGCTAGGTTATAAAGATTATTTTACCCTAAGTAAGTGATGCCTTAATTAGCTGATAAAAATAAAACTGCCATCTGTAAAGTTCAAATAATAAGAATAAAAAAAATCACACACTGATCGCTTCTTACATGAAGCGCAACAAAAGTAGCAAAAGCACCAAACTATTTTAGCGCCTCGCCTGGGCACTTAGGCGCCTAGACGAGCGCTTTTGACCACACTGGTTTGTTATATATAATCCATGTTTTTGATAATTATCTGCGCACGTAAAAGGGTACCAAAATATATCTAATATTTAATAAAAAAAATACTATTTTGCATAGTAAGGTAAGCCCATAAATACTGGTAGTATGACACAAGGGAGAATGCAAATAAATCACAAACTGAGATCATTGAAAGAAAAGATAAAGCATAATTAATATCTCAATTCAGTTTATAACCAAACATATCATCCATTGAAGATAAAAAAGAGAGTAAAACAAAGAAAAAGAGTAAAACAAACATTTTAATATGTGCCCACAAAATGTAATCTATGTAAAGATACATGCAAATACATATTTAAAGCTAAAAGAATGCAAAATATTAATAGCTATAATCAACTAGTAAACTTTGATAACATCAATCCAGTAAAAATGAGATACAACAGTTAGATGGAGTTTCTATTATGAAACAGGACTTCCAAAATCTTTTAAATATCTTTCTTCAAAGTTCATACACCATGCAACAAGTCATGTTTCATATGAAATCCAATCTCCTCACGATAAATTTTCTGCTTCACATATCACAAAATTTAAATATTTATAAACTATCTTACTGAAGTTAGAAAAATTGACAGAACTAAATTTCACATAAAAAATTGAATATTAATTCTTCCGTTAGCCATTCTGATCATAGGACGTTTAAATAATTTCCCATTTATTTTCTATACAAGATTCTACAAGCACATTTGGGTTTTTGGATGAGTTATAGTGTTTTGGATGTGTGGAACTAGGCTGCCACATCACTTGTAATGAGTATAGAATACGCAAGAACTTATCACTTCAGTAATCAACATTTTACACATAAATATTCCATCTAATATCAGAGCACAATAAACTAAAAGGTTGGTAGAAGAGCTTACCATGATGTAATTCTGTCCTAACAAAACAACTTGGGTGGCCTAGATTATCAATACCATCAAAACATTTATCCCTATGCTTTTTAGTTCCTAAGTTGAGCACAGAGCCTCCCCAAACACTGCATGAACAAGTACTAGAAATCAGTATTGTATAGATAAGAGAATTAGTGATTAGCTGACCAATTATAATAAACACACATCAATGGTTTTGTAGTGCAAACCAATCCATGCGGAAACAAATTTCCCATCTTATTGTTATCCAAATTTATGAAATAAAGATAACATAAAATAAAATATGATATGCGAGATTGAAATTTACAAATTTTTCTTAAGCTTATGGACTGATCTAAGAATAACACAAAAGGATCTTATCTAAAACTTGAGTACCCAAAATATTTTCAAAAACTTTCTATGATAATCTCATAGTTTCAACAACCTTTAATGATAATCATTAAATATGAGTAATTGAAGCTTAAAAAAATGCATTATCAATTTTTTTTTTTTCACTTTTCAGAACAAATCGATTCAACTACACTAATGAAGTAGCAAGGCTTAGCAGCATCCATTAGAAAGGCAAAAGATTTTTTTTTGATGAGTAAAAAACACATAAATAAGCAATTGACAGCTAAAATTTAGGATAAAGATACAAAATTGCTTGCATAGAAGTTGTCAATCATTAATCACAAAGAAGTGGCATTCGTGTTTAAGGTAAAAAAATATACTGCCACATAATCACAAGTTAAAACTCATTAAATGACCATAGTAAATGTACATACTTAAATACATTCAATAATTAGACCCAATTTCTTTAGCCAATATAAACTAACATATAGGCTCATGGTCTTCAATTTACACAGTCAAAAAATAAAGAAGACTGGCCAAGAGTGTTTCTGCAGGTAGATTCCAAGTGAAGTAAAACAAATGGAGAATTTACAATTTTCTCCTTATATTAATTACCTCTTTACCCTATTAATTTTTTATTGCTTATACTGCCATATCATCTTTTTTGATCAACTAAATGAGGCCATATCATCTTTAACAATTGCTTCGTACCACCAACTGTATCACTATTGACACTGTAGGTATAGTTATCCACTATACTAATTGATATCGCTCTAAATTATGCTCTATATAATATGAGAAAACTTCACACAGTAAATTGGCTTCTACATTTTATCATATATAATTGTTTCTCATATATATAGTTATAGATATTAAAATCGCTCTAGATTATGCTATATATAATTGTTTATTTGAAAAGACTTCATGCAGTAAATAAATTTTCATATTTTTTTACTATATATTTGTTTGGTTGTTGTTAGACAAATTGAATGTGGAAAAAACAAATAAAAAACTATGTTTGTGGCTTTGACTTATTAAAGAGTAACATTGACTTTTTGCATTTGCATGTTAAACACTGCATTGATAAATTTTATTTCTTTCAGAGATTTTTTATTTTAACAATATTACTAATGAATATATTATTTAAAAATATTAAAATTAAAATTTTATTGAAAATATAGTTAAATAAATAATTATAAAATTATTGTAAATTATTTATTTTTTTATATAGTCTTTTAGCATAATTTATGACTTTTTGCTTAATGAAATGTTATATTGAAACTTTGTTGGCTTTAATTTTTTTTTTCATTAACTTCATATATGGTTTTTTTATGATAATTTGTAAATGTAAGCATGAGATAGACAGTGTCAGAGTTTTAAGCAGTGTCCAACTTTTTCTTCATTAACTTCTTCTATTTAAAAACAAATCTATTAATTAAATTTTATTTAATTTCTCCTATTCAAAAATGAATTTATTAATTAACTTCTACTTTGGACTTGTTTACAGTCATATGTTTTGTTTTTTTTATTGTAATCTATTCAAAAACAAATCTATGAATTAACTTTTATTTAATTTATCCTATTCAAAAATGAATTTATTAATTAACTTCTACTTTCGACTTATTTACATTCATATGTTTTTTTTTATTTTTATTGCAATCTATTCAAAAATAAATCTATTAATTAACTTTTATTTAATTTCTCATATTCAAAAATGAATTTATTAATTAACTTCTACTTTGGACTTGTTTACATTCATATGTCTTGTTTTTTTTTTAATTTTTATTGTAATCTTTTTAAGATTTGACTAATACATAAAATACCTAAAACTAACATTTAAATTAAGATTATTTTGGTGGATTCAAAAGTCGTACATCTTCGTGTTCTTATATATTATTTTTATTATAATCATTTTATGATTTGGTTAATATATAGAATACCTAAACTAACCTTTAACACACACACACACGCACGCACGCGCGCACACACACACACACACACACACACACACACACACACATATAAAGGGGTAGGGATATTATGTGGATATTATTGTCTCAAGATGCCCTATAAAGGGGTAGGGATTGAATAGGATAAAGGCAAGTTCAAAAACTCTTTCAAGAGTTAAAGAAGATAATCAATCACATAACAATACCAAGTTTTATAAGTTCAACTTAAACTAAGTCTATGCGCTCTCTTCTAGATCCACTAGAGATTTCCACTAACCAATAGCTTTTTGGTGCTACTAAAAACCTTTATATAAGTGAATTTACAAAGGCACCACTTAAGCTTTTGCAAGCACCACCTAAAAGTTTTTCACAAAGTTTATTGACACTATTCAAGCCTAATCCCAAGATAGTTTATAGACACTACCTTAAACCTTTCATACAAAATTAGTTTCGAGTGTGTAACTCTAACCCAAGAAGTTTACTTACAAAAAGATATAAATAATATAGAAGGAAAGTTCTCACACTCAAACCCTTAATACAAGTAGAATAATACCTCTTTAAAGTGCTTATGTGAGTTGGAGTTTATAGTTGCAAATGTAGCAATACAAATCTTCTTCTTCTTTTTAAGGAATAGTTCTCATAAGCTCTTTGAAGAAGAGTTAGTTTAAGTAGTTGAACTTAAGGACTCTTAGATCACTATTTAAAGCTTAAAAACTTTTATAATTTGTTTGCTTTAGCTCATTCAACTTATCTCTTACTATTCTCTAAGCTTTCAATCCTTAAATAGGTAGAAAAAGCAAAAGTAGTCTATAAATAGTCAAAAAGTTGTTAGACTATCACTATAACCATCATAACCTATTAGTAGTCACTAGGTGCTTCGACACCTAGTTATCCATGCTTCAATGCCTATTGAGTATCAAGACTTTTTCCACATCCACTATTGTAAAGTTTTCAATAGCCCATTGAATCAACATTCATTATGAGCCTTTGAACCATCATTGTCTTCAGTTATTTGAGCTTTCCCAAATCAACATTTCCTTAAAAATTCTCAATAGTCATTGAGCATATTCAATATTCTATTGGAATGATAACCATCATTGACAACAGGTTTTAATTATTGGAGTAGTCTAACGGTAAAACTCAATGCTCATTTGTAATCTTATCCATGTTTATTGCTGACATCCTTAACTCTCATAAGCATACTTAGTCGAGTTAAGCAATTTTTTTTAGCTTTTTCAATGCTCATTGAATTCCTTTAACGCTTATTATTCTTGCTTAACAGTCATTAGGCAAATCTTCTACCATCGTTGAGCTACATAAAAGATTGAAGTCATTTACACTTCATTTTTTTTTAATCCTCTTTAAATTTTCGTAATGCCTGTTGATATGCCTTAACACTCATTGGAAATCCACAATGCTTATTAACTACATTGAGCTCTTTTTCTGTACTCTAACAATTTGAATTTTGCTAAATGACTTTGCTTAATCTTTTTTGAGATATCAAATAAGGAGCCTATAAGATCAAATCAAGAGAACTTACACAAAAATTAGATAAATAAGCCTTTGTTTGTGGTCATCAAAATAAGAACTAGAACTTAAAAGGTTTGACATTCTGCTTCCCTACCTTTTTTATGATGACAAATGATACAAATAAGGTTTATTTGATTTCTTACCCATATGCTAAAGAATAGTTGCCTAAATCTATCAAATCAAGTATTGGAGTTTTGATCTTCAAATCTCAATTAGACCTTTACAAAACTTGTTTCTAGTAACCTAAGTTATAAATATTCAAAGTTGTGTTAACTCAAACCCTAAATCAATTAAGCCAATTTAAGATTAGAATTAACAAGTTTGTGAAATTATTAAGCCTTCACTCAACAATCTCACCAAGTTCAATCAACAACTCAAAAAGAGAATTTAATCTCATAAGAAAAATTCCTAAAAGAAATATTATTGTTTGAATGCCTACTTGGCCAAATATGAGAGACCATTTATAGTCTTACGATGCTTAAAGGAAATCCTAATAGACATTCCCTAACTGAAACCATATTTCCTAATGCAATAAGGAAAAGACAATCCTAAGCTAAATAAAAAAAACTAAAGAAGCATTATGATTGATCAACAAGATTAGACCAATATATTTTTCTAACTAAAGAACAACTAGTAATCCTAAATAGAAAATTAGAAGTATTCAGTCTAATGAAGAAATCTTAATGGTATTAGAAAACATTGCCAACTAAGGATATCTTACATGAATCTTTAACTTTGGTCCTTATTTCTATGCTTACATGCTTTGGGCCTTTTGTCACACACCTTAGGCTTCTTGTTCCATATCTTGGTCGAGTTGGATTGGGCTTTGGTTCTCTCCAAAAGTTGGGTTCCATTATATTAAGTTAAGTGCTCAATTTGAAAAGTTTAAACTTTCATCATCTTTTAATTAGGCTTCACACATCCTTTTCTCATGTTGGGCTAGTCCAAGTATAATTCCTTGTTGCATGAATGCTATAATTGCCTCCTTAAACTTCTTTAGTCTTTCTCTTATGATTGGACCTTGAAGTTAAAGTGGATCCTTAATTAAATTGCCTTGGCTGATTGCATCATTCCCTCATAAATACCTTCATCAAAGTTAAAAAAAGATAAATCAACATCATTAAATGTAGCACTAACATTATAATCACTCGAAAAGTCTAACTTGTAAGCATTATCATTAACCCTCTCTAAAACTTGAAAAGGACCATCTTTGCTAGGGTCTAGCTTACTTTTTCTAAGGTTAGAAAACTTTTCTTTCCTAAAGTGTACCTAAACTCAATCACCTAGTTCAAATAGAACTTTAAGTCTACCTTTATTTGTGTTTTTAACAACTTGTCCTATTTTTAATGTTGAAATGTACCTTCTCATGTAATTGTTTAACAGAATTAGATTTCTTCTTACCTTTTATATCAACTCACAAATTAGAAGGAATATGGCAAAGATCTACTAGATTCAATGGTATAAACCCATAAACAATCTCAGAAGGGCAATAATGTGTAGAAGAATGCACACTCCTATTATATGCAAATTCTATATATGGTGGACATTCTTCCTAGGACTTCAAATCCTTTTGGATCAAGACTCTTAAAAGTTGCCTTAGAGTCTTATTCACAACCTTAGTTTGACCATCAACTTATGGGTGACATGAAGTAAAAAAATAATAACTTAATCCCCAATTAGCCCCATAATTTTTTCCAAAAGAAACTCAAAAATTTTGTATCCCTATCGCTAACAATAGTTATTGGCATTTCATGTAACCTCACAATCTCCTTGATGAACAAATTAGCTATGTTAATGGCATCATTAGTTTTATGACAAGTAATAAAGTGTCATTTTAGAAAATCTATCAACAACCACAAAAAATAGAATCATTACCATGTTTTAAATTAGGTAACCTAAAATAAAATCCATAGATATATCAATCTAAAGCGACTAGAAACGAGTAAAGGCATATAAAGTCCATGAAATTTTGACTTAGATTTATCTTGTTTGGATTCAACACATCTATCACACACTTTTTGAACATTAATTCGTATATTAGGCCAATAAAAGTGCTCACGCAAAATGTCCACAGTCTTTTGAACTCCAAAGTGGCCCATAAGTCCACCACTATGGGCTTCCCTAACTAGTAATTCATATAAAGAACTCTTAGGCACACAAAGTTTGTTATCTTTAAATAAGTATCCATCATGCTTAAAGAATCTATCAAAATCACCCTTCTCATAATTTCCAAAGAAATCACAAAATTTGAATCACTAACATATAAATCTTTGATATACTTAAAACTAAGTAATTTAACATTAAGAATAAAAAAAAGAGTATACCTTTGAGATAATTCATTGGCCACTATATTTTCATTACCTTGTTTATACCTTATGACATATGGAAAAAGACATAATAAATTCACTCCACTTAGCATGTCTTTTGTTCAATTTTTTTGTTGTCCTTTAAGGTATTTAAGAGATTCATGGTTGGTATGGATCACAAAGTACTTGAGCCAAAGATAATATTGCCATGTTTGCAAAGGCCTAACCAAAGCATACATCTCTTTTTCATAAGTTGGATATTTTAACGAAGGTCCACTAAGTTTTTCACTAAAGTAAGCTATAAGTCTTCCTTCTTGTATTAAAACAGCTTTAATACCCAAACATGAGGCATCATATTCAATTTCAAAAGTGTGAGCAAAAATGAGGCAAAGCTAATAAAGGTGTACTAATTAACTTAGATTTCAATAAGTCAAAAGCATGTTGCTATGCCTCCCCCATTTAACACCAACTTTTTTTTTGATACTTTCAGTTAAGGGAGCCACAATTGTGTAAAATCCTTTACAAACCTCTTTTAAAAATTTGCTAAACCATGAAAAGATCTAACCTCATTTACATTAGATGGAATTAGCCATGCCTTGATGGCACTTACCTTTTCTTCATCAACTGTTATTCCATCTTTGCAAACAACAAAACCAAAAAAAAAAAAAAAAGCTTAGAAGTACAACAAAAAAAAAAACACTTTTTAAAGTTAACATACAACTTTTCTTTTTGCAAAATTTCAAAAACTAGCCTTACATGCTCTAAATGCTCTTCTAAAAACTTAGAATAAACAAGAATGTCATCAAAATAAACAACTACTAATTTACCTAAGTATGAACATAAGATATGGTTCATCAATCTCATAAAAGTGTTAGTGGCATTAGTTGGCCCAAAAGGTATAACGAACCATTTATACAGTCCATATTTTGTTTTAAAAGATGTTTTCCATTCATCTCCTTCATACATTCTAATTTAATGATAACCACTTTTCAAATCAATTTTAGAAAACATGCATGCATCATGCAATTCATCAAAATGTCATCTAACCTAGGAATTGAATGCCTATACTTAATGGTTATATTATTAATGGCCCTGCAATCAACACACATGTGCCGAGATCCATCCTTTTTAGGTACTAACAAAATAAGAATCGCATAAAAACTCATACTTTCCTTACCAAACCTTTTTCCATTAGCTTTTCTACTTGCCTTTGAAGCTCATTTATCTCTTCTAGGTTGCTTCTATATGCTAGCCTATTTGGAATTGGAAAGCTTGGAATAAAATCAATTTAGAGCTAAATACCTCTTAAGGATGGCAATCCTTTATGTACATCTTCGGGAAACAAATCTAAAAGATCATGCAATAAAGAAACAAAAAAACTAAGAAGAAAATTGGTTAGATCATCACTAAAAGAAAAACTCGTTAGTTTCAAATCTTTAAACAAAAACGTAAACATGAGTGTTTTAGCTTGCAAGGCTTTCCTCACATCCCTCTCTTTTGCAAATAAAACTTTTTTCACACCCTCTCTTTTTGCATGCCATTCACTTTTTTATGGACATGCATTCCTTCCTCTCATTTTTCCACTATTTGCTTACACCTTTCTTTGGTTTTCTCATAACTCTTGTTTTGTCATATTAGTTTTTCCTTTTTTTTTTTTAGTTAAATGTGTTTTCTCTCTCTGATTACTTTTTGGTTCTAAAAAATTTATTAAGGTATTAAAGAATATAAAACAATATGCTGCCTCTAAAATCAAACTCATAAGTATTAGAGAACCCATCATGTTTGGCTCGCCTATCAAATTGCCATAGTCGACCCAAAAGTATATGACTAGTTTACATATGAATAACATTATAAAGCACCTCATCCTTATATCTACCAATAAAAAATGATATCAAAACTTGCTTAGTTACCTTTACTTCCCTACTACATTTAGCCATTGCAAGTTATAAGGTTTAAGATGTCTCATGGTTGGTAAATTTAGTCTTTCAACAACATAGGTACTAGTTGCATTAGTGCAACTACCACCATCAATAATAGTAAGACATAAATTACCATTGATCTTGTAACTAAAATGAAAACTATTTTTCCTTTTAATTTGATCATTCTTAACTTGCACAGTTAAAGAACATCTAGCTACAATAATATTCTTACTAGTTACCTTATTGGGATCCTCAAAATCATCTTCACTTGCATCTTTCAATGGAGGCATCTTAGGGTTAGTTGCATAACCATCATGATCATCACCGCTTACTATCTCACCATCATGTATAACCATGGTTCTCTTGTTGGGACAATCATGTGCCATGTGTCCTCTCCCTTGGCACTTAAAACAAGCAATTAAACTTGGCCTTTTAGGGGGTTCGATCTTAGCATTAGAGTTAGGCTTGCTTCCTCTTTCCTTTTTTGATGGTTGGATCTTGGGTCTATTGTTGGGCTTTTCACCACTTTTAAACTTATTAGTCCAAGAAACTAAATTAAAAGTGGGCTTAGAATGCGTATTTTTATGTTACCTCTCCATCATAATAGCAAGATGATACAACTTCTCCAAAGTGTCATATTACTTTAGCTCAACTTTATTAGGAATTTTCCTATTGAGACTAGTAAGAAAATGCAATAAAGTTTGCTCCATGGGCTCTTCAAGTTTGGCCCTCATCAAGGTGATTTCAAGATCTTGATAACACTCATATTACCTTGTATAAGTCTTTGCAACTTTTTATGTATATCTCTAAGGTAATAACTAGAATAAATCTATTTCTCATAGCCCTCTTCATATCTACTTAAGTACAAATTGGTGGATCCCCACATCTTCTCCTAATACTTCTAATTGATCCCACCATGCAAGAGCATATCCCATAATTCAATAGCAACTAATTTAACTTTCCTATCCTCATTATAATTATGATAATAAAAAATAAAATCTATTTTTTTTCCCAAGATAGATAGGCTGAGAGGATTATTGGAACCATAAAAGGTAAAAATCTTCATTTTTATGTTATTGAGATTCTCATATTGCTTACTAGATCTTTAGGAGTTACCTTCCATGGAATCATCTTCCTCATCATCTTGAACAATCCTTCCCTGCCTACACCTTCCTCATCATCTTGAACAATCCTTCCCTGCCTTTCTTGCTTATAATTTGCACAGGTGCTGTTAGAATTTGAGGTAATTCACAAGCTTTTAATATTCTCATACATTGCTTGGAATTGCTTCTTTATTTGGGCCGTATGGCTTCTAAAGTTTTTATGAACTTCTACTCTAGTTCTTATTTAAGATCTGCCATGGTTAGTAAATAAAAAGGAAATCCTTATCAAACACTCTCTCATGTGTTTACACTTAAAAGATAGCACTCACACTCATGTTTAACTCAAAACAAGCTTTTAGCCTCTTTTAAACTCTCAACTCTTAGATTTTACCTCTCTTGGATTCTTTTCTTTAAGTTCTTTAAGGACTTAAGTTACTTTATGTTGAATTCAAGCCTAAATTGAACACAAATAAGCAAACTAATCCTAGAAAGACTTAGCAAACAAAGAATTCAAAATCAACATAATTGGTGCAAGAAACAAATCTTTAAAAGCCTAATTGAAATTTTAAGAAGAAAAGGAAATCTTAAAGTGTCAAGATTGAAATTGAACTTGAAATTAATGGAATTTTTATAGCCTAGGCCAAATACTAATGAGAACTTCAAAATCAACTACTTAGTTTGCAAACAAGTTCAATGTGATCTTTAGCTTCTTTTCATGTTTCTTTTTTTCTTTTTTCCTTTCCTTTTTTTTTCTTTTAACTCTTTTTGCTTTTGACTTTAAAGCTAAAATAGATTGGAAATCAAAAGAAACACAAAGAACAACTTAGACAATGCAAAGAAACTAATGGAAGTTGAATTGGAGGAATTAAGTGCTAATCAAGATTTTCACTTTTTCCTTCAATTTGGTGAGTTAGGTTTGGCCTTAGACACATAAATAAGCATAAAGAATAAATAGAACAAAAAAAAAAAAAGAATTGGAATGAAGGAAACACAATGAAAACAAATAGAGATAGGAAACACCTAGTTTTGCAATATGCAATCTTTTTGTGATTTTTTTATACTAATGGACCATAACTTAAATTAAACACAAAATAGTGATTAAATATGATAACATAAATTAATTTGATGAAGAAAATTGAAGAAAACAGAATTGAATAAGATGGAACACAAACAAACTTAATTGGAGCCTTATGAAGGGGATAAGACCCGAATTGATGCAAAAATAATAAGAACACAAAGAACAACAAATTTTAGAGATAATTTACTTGATTTGAAGCCTTAGCTCTAATACCAAATGATACAAACAAGGTTGATTTAATTCCGTACCCATATGCTAAAGAATAGTTACCCTAATCTATCAAACCAAGTATTGGAGTTTTGATATTCAAATCCCAAGTAGACCTTTAGAAAACTTGTTTCTAGCAACCCAAGTTCTAAAGATTCAAAGTTATGTTAAATAAAAACCTAAATGAACCAAGCCAATTTAAGATTAAATTAATAAATTTGTGAAATTATTAAGCCTTCACTCAACAATATCATAAAGTCTACTCAAGAACTCAAGAAGAGAATTTAATCTCACAAGCAAAATTGCTAAAATAAATATTTTTGATTGAATGCCTTTTGGTCGAATATGAGAGACTATTTATAGCCTTACAATACTTAAACAAAATCTAAATAGGATTTGGTTTACATTCCTTAATTGAATTCATATTTCCTAATGCAATAAGGAAAAGATAATCGTAGACTAAATAAGAAAACCAAAGAAACATTATGATTGATCAATAAGATTAGACCAAGATATTTTCTTAACTAAAAAACAACTAATAATCCTAAATAGAAAAGGAGAAGTATTTGACCTAATAAGGAAATCCTAATGATATTAAGAAACATTGCCAACTAAGGATATCTTAGAAGAATCTTTAACTTTGGGCCTTATTTCTATGCTTACACGCCTTGGGCTTCTTGTTACGCACCTTGTGCATCTTGTTCCATGTCTTGGGTAAATTGGATTAGGCTTTGGTGATCTCCAAAAGTTGGGCTCCCTTGTATTACGTTAAGTGCTCCATTTAAAGAGTTGAAGCTCCCATCATCTTTTAATTGGGCTTCACACATCTTTTACTCTTCTCGGTCTAGTCCAAGTGTAATTCCTTATTGTATCAATATTCAATTGCCTCCTCTTTAGGCTTCCTTATGTTCATTCATAAATAAATATTATAAGTTAACACATAAAGTTATAAATATGTTATGTTTATCCATCCACCAGCTTAATTTTAAAATATTTAAAGACAAATAAAGTAAAAGACCCTAATTAGACTTCTTATGACTTAGGGGGAGGGAGGGAGGGAGGGGGGGGGGGGTGTAAGAAGTGGTCTTTGGTTCAGGTGGATAATGGCTTTAGGCAACTTTTGCGTTCTTGTTTATAGGTTGATCCTCTAAATCTGAAGTTCCATGAAGGTTTATGCTTTTATCTATCTAATCTAAACTTTGGCTATTATGCACTACATCCCTACTAAGTCTAGTAGCCTAGGTTTGAAGGGCATTCACCTTGTTAGACTAGGTTGGTCAAACCTAAGTCAAGGCTCTCTTTTGATCTTAACAATATATGAGCACCTCAAGGGTTTTGTGGTTGCGCTCGAATAAATGGAATCTTACTTGTGACTCTTATCTTTTATCAATCATTAGGGATAGAGAAGATGGGGGTCATACCTTGGTATAACCCCTAATTGTGGTGTATGATTTGACCAACATGGGGTCTTTTTAGGCCTTACAAAATTTCAAATCCTTTAGTCTAAAAATGGTGGTCATTAGGGTATTAAAAGCTGGACAATATATTGGTACCAGCTTAGGGAATATGGAGTCATCACCCGATATTGGTCGGGACAAGAATTTCAGGACGACGAAATCTGAACCTATCCTAAGTTAATTAGAAGGCCCATTTCATTTTCAACCCATCAGAGATTGGGTTTAAAAATTAGGTATGGCTTGGGGAAGAGGTTAGGCACCCCAAACAACTCGACTATTGGGATTCAGCCTTCGGACATCTTTGGTTCACTTTTAACATTTTTTTTTAGTTATTGATTAGCCTAATTATTGCCCCTGAGCACACATCTAAGCACGATCCACTTCAACAAATCAAGCCATCAACTTAATAGGGAGGGGGATCATGTATCATGGTATAGGGTCTTAACATGCATCATCATCCATTCACACACATAATCATCCATGATAAGGAGGGGGGTCATATGACATGACATAGGGTTTTAACATGCATTATCTTCAATCCACATAAATATAACCATGCATAATCACATAATTTATATGGAAAAGTGGTTAAGACCAAGTTCATGGTCTAATCCCTAGTAATCACCTACAAGAAAAAAAGATGAAACAAGTTAGTGATAAGTCAAGCTAAAGATAAACAAGTAAAGGGAATGTAAAGTGAGCAGAGAAAGACAAACAAGGTCTATGGTGGTCACTATGCCACAAATCCATGGCCAAGGTACCTAACATGTGAATAAGTCAATGATAATCACATTTCACCATCATAAACTAAAATATACAAGTTGTTATACATATGTACAAATGCATGAATCATAGATAAAAGAAAGAAAATGAGCACACACATATAATATTAAGCATTAGAAGGGCAATAGATAGCTTTAAGGCAAAGATTCACCTAAATGAAGCCTAGGGTTATTAAACCCTCCCTCATCTTGCTCATAAAGAGCTGAAACATTTAGGGCAAAACCTAACATTGCAGAAGTTATAATGCCCATCTCAAATGAATCAAAAACACCATTCACGTGGCTATACATGAAACCTTGCACAAAGAGGACTATCAAGGTCAAAGGAAACTCATGTTCCTAACTGGCTCATTGCCTCAAAGTTTCAGACTGAACTAAAAACATAATTTTAAATTCAAAGAAATAGAAAACACAAATGCATTCTAAGAGGAAAGAGATAAAGAAAGTCATTTAGGAAACTAATAAAACTTCATTTTTAAGGTGAATAGAGGTCCTAAGTTATTTGACCTCACTCTATTATGTTACTAGAGTCACTAAACATCCAAAAAAATGCCCCCAAAAAGCATGAAATCCGAAAGAAAGAAGTAGAGAGTTATCTATTGTATTATAAGAAACTTAGGTTGTACAATCATGAATGAGAGTTGTACAACCCAAAAAGAGGGTTATACAGCCTACCAATAAGCATGTACAACCCTCATTTTTTAGGTTGTGAAAACATAAAATGAGAAAGAAAGGGAGAGAAGAGAAAGGTGAGAAAGGATCTTAGGTGTGTTCTTGTGATGTCTTTGCCCTCAGAAGTACATAATAAGTCCAGTATCCTCTAAAAATGCTTAAGGTAATGCATAAATACAAAGATAAAGGCCTAACTATACCTTAGAGAAAGTGAGGTGAGGTTAGGTTTGAGTTTTCCATGTCTGAAAATTGATTTTGGCAGAGTTTAGTTATAGTTTCCAAGCCTTCACCTTGCTCTTCAAATGAGGGGTATTTATTAGTGATGGGTGAGTGTACCAGAGCCTAAAATGGTTTTGGTTGCACCATAGATCCATTAATTCATAGAGAAGAAGAGTGTTGTACTAGAATTCGGATTAACATGTGAGCTGTATAATAAAAAATGTGTTATATATCCTTCTGCCAGGGTTGTACAACCTTAGGGTTAAAGGGGGGGGGACCAATTTTAAAAGGTTTTATAGTTTAGGGTTTTAGTAAGGGTTGTACAACCTTGTGCAAGGCTATATAACCTTGTTTGATGTGTTGTATAGCCCATCAAGCTTCGCTAGCAACCCTAGACTAGGTTTAGGCTTGGTCTTTGGTTTTTCCAGTGTTCTTTATGGTCTTCCATCATTTTATTTGAGGAATGACCTTTTCATTATGGGGATTTGTTTCATTGATTTCATCATCGGGCTTGCATTCTAAGGCCCAAAATTTGATGCATGTAGTTTGCCTTACTTTGTAGGGCTTGTAAAAATAGCATTTGAAAAATGGTAGTTGGAACAAGTCATAACAAAGAAAAGCATGTAATGTAAACATTAGTAAGGATAACCAAGGATACAATTTCCTTAATAGCTCTTCAAGAAAGTATTAAGCTTCTTAGCAACCCTCTAGCAAATACCTAGGTAGAGTTTCTCCTTCTAGTAACCCTTAACAAGTGTTGGAGTTGATCATTCTTTAGCAACTCTCAAATAAGTACTAATATTCTTGAGAGCTTACTAGCAAGTACCAAAGTTGAACTTCTCCTTTTAGCAGTCCTCTAATAAGTACTGACATTGACCATTCTTCAGAAGCTCTCAAATAGGCACTAAACTTCTTGGCAGCTCTCTAATAAGTACGAAGGTTGAACTTCTCCTTCCAGTAGCCCTTTAATAAGTACTAGCATTGATCATTCTTTAGTAACTCTCAAGCAGGTACTAAACTTCTTGATAGCTTTCTAGCAAGTACCAAGCTTAAGTTTCTCCTTTAAGGTGTTTTAGCCTTTTCTGACTGGTGATTATATTTTAGAGATGCCCCTTGGGTGGTTGTTATGTCATTTGGGCCCTTTTAGCACTAGTAAAACTGAATATATATCCTTATACCCCTTTTAATTGTCCTAGGGGTTCGTCCTTATCTGAAGGTAATGAGCTGAAGTGCCTCCTTAGGTCTTACCATTTCTAAGAGAGAGATTTTCCTTGAAAATACTTTTGAGATTTTGGAGAGGATAATTGTGTCATTAATGGATATCTTGGTGGCTTGACTTGAATAAAAAAAATCTAGAGCATTCTTTTAAAAAAAATGATGGTATTTTACTAATTTAATTATAATTGGGCTTGCTGAGAAGCTAGGGATAATTTGGTAATTTAGGAGTGATTGGACTTGATAAGAAGCTGAGGGTATTTTGGTAATTTAGGTATGATTGGGCTTGATGATAAGCTAAGACTATTTAGGTAATTTAGGTGTGATTAGGCTTGATAAGAGGCTGGAGGTGTTTTGGTAATTTAAGTTTGATCAGGCTCGATGAGAGGTAGGGTTTTTAATAATTTAGTTGTGATTAGGCTTGATGAGAAGAAGTAAGCTTAATGGGCTAGGGGCGCTTTAGGCCTTGGGCTAAAAAGAAAAGGGAAGGGGCTAGGCTTGTTAGGCCTAGCTTGAGCTGGTTAGACTTGAAAAGGTTGTATAGCCTACCCTAGGCTACACAACCTTGGAGGCCTGTACAACTCGAGGCCACTATATAAGCCTTTTGAAAGTGAATCGTGTTTATTTGTATGAGTCCTCTTCTCTCCACTTCTTCTCTCTCAACACTCTAGACTTAGCTCCTATGCCACCTGAGCTCCTTAGGCGACCGAATGGCAACATTGAGGAGGCATTTCCTGACGAGGAACTCTTGATTATTGACGTTCTATACCAGTTGTGATCCTAGTGAGGATTCGATCGTGTGACCCTGCTAAAGAATGCAACAGCGAAGATGATCCCTCTGGGTTTTCCTCCTATTGGTGACACTCCGACGATTTATAATTTGTACCATTACCTTATAGGAGCCACCTTAGAAGAGGTAGGTGCCCTCTTTTTGTTCTTGTTAATTTTATTTTATTTCTTTTGTGCACTTTGCCATTATAGGCTTTAGGTGTGCTCCTAAATTTACTTCTTACCTACGAACATTAGGTTAGCTTTAAAACATTCAAAAATAATTTTTAAGGGGCTCACCCTTTATTTTTAGCAAAATTTATTTTTATCCATAAGTTTGGTTAATTGTCTTGATTTGCATGCCTTAGCCTTCATTCTATGACTTGCACAAGGAAATAATTAAAATTAACTCAGAGAAAGATTTTTAAGCAATTAGGGCACATACCTAAGTGAATAATTCATTATCTTTGCTAATTTATCTATCTTGTTGTATTTTGTCCCCTTTTTTTATTTGTCATAATTGTGCTAAATGACCCATACACATATATTTTATCGCCTCCTGCTTTTACTCTTTACGAGGTCATCTCTCTCTAGAAAGGAGGCGGCTCTAGCGGTCCTATCGGGGCATGGGGTCATATATTTGCACCCTCGAGTCGTTGCCCATCTAAAGGGGACCGAGATTTGGACCTTCCTGTGGATGCTTCCTGATGAGACACTGAGGATCGACCTATCGATGGTGCATTCATTAGCGTAGCGATCGCTGGACACAACCATACTTTTCACCTGTCCTTAATAGATGAGGTTACCATCACTCTCAGAGACTTCACCTTTCTGATCGGGTTATGATTTATAGGCATTTCTCTACCTACTGAGTCTGGTGTACATCATCCAATTTTTCAATAGAATTATTTATAGAGGGTCTTTAGTTGCGTTCCCCTTCTGAAGGGAAGCAAGACCATGATGAGGTTAAGCATTTAGACTGACATTCTCTCTATTACTGATGATAGTCGCATTAAGGTAGTCTATCAGCACGTGTGTTATTTTTTACTATTTGCCTTATCAAGATCTATATTCTCAAACACTTTTAGGGTGGATGAGCTATGCTTAATGCCTTTACTGGAGGACCTAAGCTTACTGCACTATTTTGACTAGGGTTCGTGACTCTATAGTACCTCTATTACTATCTTAATTGATGCTTCTGAGGCCAGGGCTACATGTTCAATGCTTGAAGAGTCTTCATCATGAGTATTGTCGTTCTTTATTATTCTTCATACTTTGGTTATACTATATTATTTTAATACTTATACCTTCCTTTGTTGATAGGCATAGGCCGTAAAGCTGGGCTTGCTATAGAGACTCGATCTTGTAGATGATGTGGAGGGTGGCTAACCTTATTTTGCCCGGTGGAGCATGGTGAGTTATGAGGATTCACCTATACTACCAGTGCTTGAACACGATCACTATGGACTAAGTATTCTTCCTGCATTGACATCAATGTGTTAGTCATGATTATTTATTGTACTTTTGGTCTTATAATGATTTTGAGTCTTTATTATAGTTATGCCTTGATTGGAGGGTTCCTATAGAGACTTGGCCACTAGAGGTGGCGAAGGCTGAGATCATCTTTTAAGGTTGCCAGTTGATGGTGGGGTCCTCCATTAGGGAGTGGTATTTAAGGGAGCGCATCTTTCATTGGCGTGATGGTTTGGATGAGTGACTATCCCATAACATTTGCCCACTAGTTTTTTTAGGGGCGAGGGGTTTTGGAAGCGCAGAGCTAGTTGCAAACATGCAGTATGTGTTTAGAGAGAAGTTATCTTTTGCAAGAGTCTTCAATAGGTCTTAAATGATTAGTGCACTCATAGGGAGCCTTCCCATAACTGAGGTAACTATTCACACATTCCCCTACTATGTGCTTGATGAGGGGATTGCCCTACAACACATGAGTCAAGATACCATTGCCTAGGCATCCCAGAGGCCTTTTGCTTTTGCTTTTAGATCTAGTTCGATTGTTGTTCAAGGTCGCAAATAGGCCTGCTAATTTGTTCTATGAGGTATAAGGGCTATAGTGGTGGACGATTTGGCCTTCATGCAAGACAACATGGTAGAATCTTGCATGGCTTTATAGACTGGGTCATTGATTTCACTACAGATCACTTGGTCTGTCAATGCTTTTGAGCTAGTTGAGATCACCCATGTGAGTTCCTTATTCTTTGCATTTACTCTGACTTGATTGCATTATGAATTGTATTTTTTAGAATATTTTTCTCTTTCCTTTCTACAAATTCCTCGTGTCCAGATGGAGGCCATTGCGGACCTAATCACTGCACTGAAGAGAGCTGTGATGCAACAAACATGCTTTATGTAGGTTAATGAAATATAGATAAAATAATGTGTGTATACATGTTCATAGTTCGTGTCTTGTGTGTTTTATGTCCTAAACACTTCAACCCTCGTGTTTCTTGCAGGAGATGATCCAGCGTTAGAACCGTGAGATCAAGGAAAGGGATCAACGTATTATAGAGGCAAAGGCAAAGATGGAACGTCTAGCCTAGAGAGTTAGAGATTATAGATATATGGATATAGATGGCGAGGCTAAGGATTCTAAGGTGATGCCTTTTAAAAGCAGAAGTATTTGAGCTTTGGAGGCCCTACCCCTTAGCTGTTTAGGATATTAGTACATTTAATATTTGTTTGCACAGTTATACAGTTTAGTGGGCAATTTAGAAGCCTTTTTTTTTTTTTTTTATATTTACTTAAGACATGCTAGGATAGACTGAGGTGACATTGCCTCCATTTTTATTAAACTTTGATATTTTGTCATTCAATATAAAAATATATTTTCTTTCCCTGATATGTATCTCAAACATGCGTTGTTGCTTTTTTAACATACATGCTTTACAAAATAGGTACCTAAGCCTTTTCTAACCCAAAAACTAGAGGGAAAGCCATTCAATCTACCTTTACGAAAAGGAAAGGCTATACAACCCACTAGAAGGCTATATAGACCTATCATAGAGGTTTGTATAGTCTAGCTTGAGGGTTGTACAACCTTGGTCAGGCGCTACACAACCCATAGGTCTGTTCTTTATTATAAAAGCTCATTTTTCACCCTCTTTCTTCATTTGCTTCCTTCAACTCTCCAAATATGGCAAGATCCTTTCTAAGGACTCTTTTACCCTAAGTTTGTATGATCTACCATGGGTAGGTCTTCTTGCTCTTCATTACCTTTTTAATGTTCGTCTCAACTTTCATTTTTTGCAGGTAGCTTGCGACCTATAGGACATCAATACCCATACCTTCCACTTCAGGAATATAGAAATCTATCCTCTATTAGAGGAATTTGGCACTATTCTTGACTATCACGTCATAGCTACAAATCAGATTGCACTACCTTAGCTAGATTGCCCACATGTTAGAAAGATGGTAGAGTTGTTTGACTTGTGTTATGAGGAGGTACTTAAGTATATATTAGGCAAGGAGAAGATTCTCGTGACCCATTTCATCACTCTCTTCCCCTCTAGGGGCATGCTAAACTAGTTCAGGCTCGCATGACAACAGTTATTCTGATAGGCAAGTATCTATTGAGGAGGGATGATGATGAGATCAATCTATAGATTTTACCACTTCTGAAAGAGGCAGAGTCAGGGAGGATCCTTGTGCTGACATTTCTAGGGGAGACCATCGTGGGACTAGATAGAGTTGCTTTAGGGGTTGGCAATTCCTTTTCAAGAAGCCCACTATTACTTCTGGTATGATTTCTTCTTATAGGTATTTTCTTTCTCTTTCTTTCCTTTTTTTTTCTTTTTCTCTTCTGTTTTTCCTTCTTGTTCTCGTCTTTTATTATTGCCCTAACTTTTACCTAGACCGCCCTTATGAGTTTTCAATCCAGCAGGTTGCTTAATTTTACTTAGGTCACCCTTTTGGGTTTTAAACCTAACAAGCATCTTATTATCATTTTCTCATTTGTTTCTTTTCTTTCTTATCTTTTTTTTTAGACATGGCTACAAAAGAGGTTGGGATTATTGGCTACCCTCACCATAGATGTGAGACTTTACTACCTACAACACTACTTAAATTGCAATTTGATTAGAGCAACCATTACCAAAGCTAAATGGACTGAGTGGATGTCTCTCATCATTGTCATTGATATACATTGAAGTTGTCCTTGATGGAACTAGTCTCATGTCACTCTTAAGACTTATGGGGATTACGTCATCCTTCCTGCTTTGGCTTCAAGCACATTTTATGTCCTTGTTTACATGCATCATCAGTTTAATGCTCCCTAGTTTAAGGTGTAGTTCCTACCTTTGTTTGTTGAAGGCCCTCTAACCCAATGATTCCTGGACAAGGTTGAGATCACTTGTACCAATAGCTGCATTTATGACTTCTACACTGGCTGGGATGTTCAGCTTGATGACGATGCAAACTACATGGCATGGTTGCACGACATTTAAAGCTTTAAGCATCACATTAATAAATAGTAGATAATGATCTTTCATAGGAAAGATTGTTTTATATTTACTTCTCATTCAAAAGTATGTATGACTAATTCACTTTAATTATGCAAATGTACTTCCATTTCATATTGTGTTTGGCACGAACCATTTACATTTTGCACATTAAACATTGATTGAATGCATGACTTTTACTTTTAATATTGGCGTATTAGATCATCTAATCGTCTTGCTCAATGCCTTTATTGCCCTGGTCCTTTATTCATTTATCCCTGTCTTTTTTCCTAATTGTCCTGCTAATAATCCCCTAGTGGCAGGTTGCACTTTTTTTTACTTTACTATATTTATTTTGTTCATTTTTATGCTCTAACTTTACCTAGGCCACCTTTTTAGATTTTTGACTTAGCAAGCTTTTCTTTTATTTTTTCTTCTTTTTTTTCATTATTTATTAATGCCTTAATTTTTGCCTAAGTCGCTCTTTTAGCCTTTCGACTTAGCGAGTTTTTTTTTATTTTTCTCACACCTTACATGAAATACTTCTTTAGCCAGTCTAGATTTATCGGCTCGATGAATTCATTCCCCTCCATATTTGTTAATGTCACTGCTCCACCGTAACAGATTTGCTTGACCATGAAGGGGCCTTCCCAATTTTGACTGAATTTCCCTTGAGGATCTTGAGTCTATGATCGGATTGCCTTCAGCACTAGATCACCAACCTTTATCAAACTTGGCTTAATTTTCTTATTAAATGAATTGGCCATCCTAGCTTGATACAGTTGGATATGATACAAGGCCTTTAATCTCTCATCGTCCAACAGAACCAGTTGTTTCAACTTATTTCTTATCCATTGGTACTCAAGGATGCCAGACTCTACTAGTACCTATAGGAACTTTACTTCTAATTTAATTGGCAACACTACCTCCATCCCATACATCAAAGAGTATAATGTCATCCTAGTCAATACTGTTGTTATAGTTCGATAACCCCATAAGGTAAGTGGCAACTTCTCAAACTAGTCCTTATACATTTTAACCATCTTGGCAAGGATATTTTTAACATTTTTATTTGTCGCTTCCACTGCTACGTTAGCCTGTGATCTATAAGGTGAAGACTTATGGTGGACCACCCTATATTTTCTCAACATGTCCTTGACTTCTACTTGGAAATGAACATCATTATCTGTAACAATATGGTGAGTATGCCATAGCGGCATATTAGGTGCTTCTTAATGAATCGTGCCATCTGTTTTGCCCTAAGCTTATTGAAGGCTTCAGCCTTTACTCACTTTGAGAAGTAATCCACTGCTACCACAATATACGTATGTCCCCTTGTAGACGTCGACCTAATTTTCCCAACCACATCGATGCCCCATACTGCAAACGGCCAAGGTGAGGTCAAATTTTGTAACTTTGTCATTGGCAAATGACTGAGGCTACAATGAATCTGACATTTGTGATAACTCTGAACCTTTTAAATATAATCATGCTCTATAGTAGTCTAATGATATCCTAATCTCAAAACTTTCTTTGCCAGTAATGTACCATTCATGTAAGACCACAAACCCCCTATGCGTACCTCTTTCATGACCTTATGGACCTTTTCATCAGCCAAACATCATAAATAAATCTTATTAGACATTCTCTTATGCATTACCTTATTGTACACTATAAACTACGAAGATAGCCCCCAAATCATATCCTTATCCTTCTTCCTAGCGCCTTCCAGGTATTCATTGTCTGTTAAGTATCTTTGCATATTGACATACTAGGGGTGATTTTCTACTGACACCTGCATCACACTTGCACCCTTGTAACATGGTGTCCCAGACCAAATTATGATAAGTGGCTTCATGGTCATCACCTTAGGCCTTTCCCAAACAGAGACAAAGGTTGCCTAGGCATCAACCATCACATTTTTTTATCTCTTGGTAGATGATGAAATGTGATCATTTGAAAACTTTGCACCAACCTCTTTATATGCTACAGTATAGGCCTAAACATTTTTCCTTTAGTTCTTACTCTTCTATTACCTAAATGACCAACAGTGAATCCTTAAATACCTCTGCTACCCTAACCTTTATTTACTTCAAGAGTTCAAGTTCTATTGTACATGTTTTCTATTTAGCCATATTGTTAGTCTCCTTATAGTCAAGCTTTTTAGCTACAGGAAAGAGTTCTATTTCGAGTGAGATCATGACTACCTCTATACCTGCTCCCTTCTTATGTACAGCTCCATCGAAGTACACTCTTCATCCCTGGGGTTCAATTGATTATAATCCCTCATTTGGGAATTGGGGAAGCTCGAATTCTCTTTCTTTAATGGGTTACTACGCTAAGTAAATCTGAAACTGCCCATCTTTTAATAATATTCTTAGCTACATACTTAATATCAAATTCAATCAACATCATTAACCACTTTGCTAATCCATTGGGTAGAGAAGAGGTGTTATGTAAGTACCTAACCAGATCAAGCTTCGAAATCACCTCCATCAAATATGACTAAACAAAGTGCCTCAACTTCTTCATTGCCTATACCAATGCTAAATAGATATTCTCCACTTAATTGTACCATAAGATAACTTCTTATTGAGGTAATATACCACATGCTTACTCCATATTTCATCTTTTTAAGCCAATATTGCACCTATAAAACTATCCTCCACTGTTAGATACAAAGTCAAAGGTCTTCTAAGCCTTGGTGGTTTCAATACCGATGGGTTAGTTAGATACTCTTTTATCTTTTTGAAGGCCTTTTGACACTATTCATTTCATTCTATAAGATGATCCTTCCTTAGTAACTTAAAAATTAGTTCACAAATGAGGGTTAATCTTGCTATAAACTAGCTAATGTACTGTAAATAGCGCAAGAAACCTTATACCTCTGTCTCTGTCTCTGTCGTACGCGTAGGCATTTCTTGAATAGCCTTTACTTATTCTGATATACTTTGGTTCCCTTCTCGCTGATTATATATCCTAATTGCTTACTAGAGGTGGCCTTGAACACACATTTCTTAGGATGTAGCCTCAGATTGTACTTGTCAACTCTCTTTAAAAACTTTTCCAAAGCTTCAAAGTATGTTTCCTTAGTCTTCGACTTCACCATCAATCATCTATATATATTTCCATCTTTTTATGGATCAACTCATCCAGTAGGGCAGTTGTCATTTGCTGGTAGCTTGCCCCTGCATTCTTTAGCCCAAATGGCATCACCTTGTAGCAATAGATCTCCCATTTTGTGATAAAAGTTATTTTCATTTTATTCGTGATTGTCATGAGAATTTGGTTATACCCAAAAAATCCATCCATGAAGGAATACATGGCACATGTTACGACACTATCAACTAGCACATCTATGTGTGGTAAAGGAAAGTTATCCCTTGGGCATGCTTTATTCATATTCCTGTAGTCGATGAACATCCTCACTTTTCCATCCTTTTTTGGTACTGGCTTTATGTTGGCTAACCACTCTGGTAGTCTACCACTTCTAAAAACTTTGCATTCAACTATTTTGCTATTTCTTTCTTGACCAACTAGGCATATTCGAGTCTCATCCTTCGCAATTTCTATTTCACGACCTCGTGTGTGGGTAAGTCAGGATTCTATGTTTTGCAATCTTATCCTCTAATTTAATCCTTAGAAATTCTACCTAAAGTGTTGTTCCATTAGTCATGGTATGCTTAATTTTTGCCATATAATTCTTCTTTTCCTTACCACCTACTTCCTCAATGGAGTCCATAATCATGCTCTCAATGTCTTCCAATTTTATCCATGTTTAAGTAGCTTCAATGAACTTGTAAGAACCAATGTACTCTTATTCTGAGTCCATAAATGATGCCTTATGCTTTAGCAAGTCAGACCCTTTCTCTACATAATCTTCTCCAATGACCTACAAGTTTTGCTCTAGTGCATATTGCTCCCTTTGTTCATCAGTAGCCTTTTTCTTGTCCTTTCACGGCCATGTAGATTGAGAACCATATAGAATTGTATGTTGACCTGACTCTTAACCATCCATTATCTATGTGACATGTTTTCCCTCCTCTTTCTCCAATGAGTCCCAATAATCTAATACCTCAATTCATCAATATCTAACTGGAAAAAAGCCTCCTCAAGTTTGTCCATATCATTGCTTGATGATTTCCCACTCTGACTGGACCCTCATTCCATTTCTCTAACTCCTTCTTTCATAAAAAAAAAAAAGTATGATGGTGGCCTCCATAAATTTCTCACTTCTTGCTTTGACCCTTCATCATGGTAACCCAATTCTTTCCTTATAGTCTGGGTAGGAATTTTTAAGAACTCTAATATGGCAGTAGAATTCTTTCGTAACACCTACACCAGATGAAAATTCATTTCTCTCATAATCCCCATTACCTTTGGATCAATCTATTTATTCATGACTCCAATGACCTAAAACACTCAAAGGTGTGGAATAGTCACACTCAAAACTAATACAATTTCACCAACCTCGACACAAATGAACACAACCTCTCCTTTTTAAGGGATCTTAACCTTTTAGTGAATAGTGGAAGACACCCCACCCATAGGATGATGCCATGGCCTCCCTAACAAAAGTGAGAAAACAACCAGAATGTCCAAGACTGTGAACTCCACCATGGCCTCGACTACTCTTGTTTTCACCATAGTCTTGAATACACTTATAGTTGGCCATCTACTACCATTGTAGGCCTTAATGACACTATCAGAAGACTTCAAGTTCTTTTCAGACAAATCGAATTTGCTTAATAACTTTGCTAGGCAAATGTTAATCCTAGATCCATCATCCACCATCACATATGAAGTAGTACACTTCCTTTCACTCTAGCTCGAATGAACAAAGCTAAATTGTGATCCTTTCCCTCTAATGGGAAATCTTCATATGAAAAGGTGATTTTGCCATTATGAGTCACCAATGTAATAACATCTCTCGAAGTAGCTTCACTGGAAATGATCAAATTGGATAGGGCTTCTATCATAGCCTTCTTATGTTCTCGAAAGGTGATAAGTAGTTTTCATACACTGATATGAGCTGATACCTTCTTCAACTGCTTCATAATGGGATTGTCCTCTATTTTCTCCTTTACCATAAGTTCATTTGTCCTTGTTTCAACTATTGTTTCCTTAGAAGCTTTCCTAACAAGATAGAATTTCCCACTATGAGTCACATCACTTCCTTGACTTCCTTTTCTTCATCGCTATCCTTTCATAGTTGAATCATTCTCCCCCTCCGTACCTCTTTTATCTCCTCATCTAAGCTTTCCTATGGATTGATAGTGCAAACTTCTAAAGCCTCCTTTGCGACCTCCTCTATAGTGGTCATAATAGCTTTTTTAGGAATCCCAGAATCTATTATAAAAGTCCCCCAATTTAGGGGAGGAACATTATGATAGTTTAGGAAAGGGTTCCTTTAGATGCAAAGCTATCTAAAGTTTAATGGAACAATTGTCCTGTTGTCGATAAGGTCCTGATTCTCATGCCTTAGTCTATAGTAGTCATCAGTATTTTATCCCACTCCTTAATGAAAAACACGGTAGGCATTGATGTCATACCCTCTAGGCAGAAGATTAAGAGGCAGCCTAAGTGCTAAAGGCTTTAACACTCTTTTCTTTTTTAACCTTTCAAATGCCTTAGAGGCATTCCCAAATTAGTAAACTATCTTGACACCCTTACTGCATTAACATCGGTCATCTTATTCCTTTTCGCTTGGGGCTGGGGTAGGGTGCTTCTTCTTTCCCTTTATTGCCTTCTTGACTCAGACTCTAACTCTTTAGCCTGCAAGCCTACTTTTTAGAGATCCTCAAAATTCTTAACCAACATCCCTCTAATTCTGGTATTGATCCCTGGTAAAGACACTTTCATAATTATTCCAACCTGTTATTTCTCTTTGTGGGCCTTGTGGTTGCTTTTGAGGTTGTCTTCTTCCATCTCCTAATATAATCATCAAAGCTACCACCAGTCTTTTGCTTCAACGACTCTAAGTCTTACAGTGTGACCTCTAGATCTGAATTATAGGCATAGTATTTTTCAAAAGCCTATATCAGCTCCTTATAATCCTCTTTGATAGTCTTCAGTTGATTAAAGTACCATGTTTTGGCAAACCCTTCCAATGATAACTTAAAAAGCTTTAACATTGTATCAGTTGGTACCCATATGCTTTCATGACTAACACATATGAATTGATATGGTTCTTTGCATTTTGGAATCCTGTGAACTTCGACAGCGCAGGATGCAAAAATTAGCCTGTAGTTTCTCGGGCTTACGAGCAAGCAATTCTTCAATGTCCATTCCCTTCTCTAAACCTTTAGCACCTAGAGCTTTTTGTATTTTTTGCAACTATTTAGCAAAGTCATTGAATCGAGTAGTCTCTTTCCCAAATTTTGTAGCCTTATCAAGGATAACTATGGCACTACCTATGTTCGTAGACATTTTATTCCCATGGTATTCCTTCATCCCAAATAAATCTTCATCAATCAATATTGGTTGGGAGGATTCTATGGGTGCTTTCTCTTTGTCAACCCTATTGGTAGATGTGTTGCCTTTCTTTAGGAACTCATTAACCCACTTGTTCACTTCTTCAACAATCCTCTCTTCCATCTTGCTATTAAAGTCAGCCATTAGCCTCTCCAAAACTTTAGGTGGTTTGTTCAATTCCATGACTAGGCCAGCTTTTTGACTTGGACTCGACATCTTACTTTTTCTAGTAAGTTAGTTGCCTTTTCTCTTCCATAAAGGTTTGGATGGAGCTATGATGGCTCCAAGATAGAGGTTATCAGTATGATGCATGAACAAGGGATCGATGTATGCATGCATGATATGCATAAGTCATTTAGCAAAAGAACCTTCCAACCTTAATCCTCTCACACACATGGTTTAGTGGCTTTTTCCTAGGTGGAGTCTCATTTTTATACCATCGTTGTACAAAGAATGCACAGGGTCGCCTCGGACTAAGAAAAGTTAAAGCCTTAAAATAATATATACACAAAAGCACTAAAAGGATAAACACTTTACATACTAAAAAACAAGTACAAGCAAGAAAAGAAATCCCTTTAAGGGAAGAGGGATGTACACAGAAAGTAATTACATAGCGGGGAAGAGGAATACACAAGTATTTACATATAGGAAATAATTACATCGAGGGGAATAAGGTTTGATTTACACTTACATTAAGGATGTTGGCCTTTGAGCACCAAGAAGGAGGGCTTGAATTGATAGGAATTAAAAAATTTGGAGGTAAGACAAAGCGTTTGAGAGATTGAAAGAGAAGGAGAAGGAATAGATGCATAATATTTTTATAGCGGTTTGGGTGCTAATGAACCCTACGTCCACTCCCTAATTCTTCATAATTAGGTGTTCTACTAACTCAAAGTAGTGTTTCTAAGCTCACACAAACTTATACAATGTGTTTTAATGGCTCACACATAACTCTACAACTTGTGTTTCAAGGCTTACACAACAACCTTACTCAAGTGTTTTTCACAAAAGCTCACACTTAACCTAATACAAGAGTTTTGACAGCTGGACTAACTCTCAAACCTAATTACAATGGTGTTTAATGCTTATACCCAATAATATTAACTCACATACAAAGAATAAGAAGTTGAAAAGTAAAATTGTAAGAGTTTGGCTATAATCAATGATATTCTCTTGCATTAATGTCTGTTTGATGGAGTATTTATAGACAATAACTACCAAAGAGAAATTACTAACAAACTATGCCTAAATCTCTAAGATAAGCTAGGCAGATTGCATTAAATGCTTGTCAGACTGTTTTTGCGATTTTTATTGCTATTTCGCGATCACGAATTTCTAATTTGCTCTAGAAAGACTGAAGTCGTGGTAGAGAACCCAGTTTTTTTTGTCTAACGGCTAGTCTATGTGGCATGCTGCTATTGGTGTTCCAAGAAAAATAGTCGTTGCATTTATCCAACCAACCAAAAGTTACGGTCGTGATTAAGGTTCTTCTTGTATGTGACAATGACTGCAAATCCTTCTGTTTGGTAAGGAAAAATTACTTCCATGGTCGCAGTCTTGACAACTTTTTTTCCCTTGCGAATTTTAATAACCTGACACTTATCTTAGACACTTAGCAAGTTTTGGTTGTAGACTTGATTTCCTCTATACAACTACAAAATTCGCGGTCACGACTAGGAGTGCGAATGTCACTGTGAATCATACTGTATGATAATCATGTCTTCATTGGTTGGATCGCGGCTGCGAGTTGCTCCGTAAATTCATGTATTTCAAGTTCATAATCCTTATTGCAAGGTCGTGGTCCCAATTTTGAGATTCTTGACTGCGAATTGGTATGTCTTACTCAATGTCAGAGATTTAGACTTCCATCTAACTTCCAATACAAACCTATCCTATAAACTATAAAAACAACACTTAAACAATATGTTAGAACATACCAATCTTCATTGTCAAGATCAAAAGAGACCTTTGACTTAGGTTTGACCAACCTAGTTTAACAAAGGATACCTAAACATGTTTTTTGAGGACTTTTACTCTTCCTTAAAGAAATGTAAACAAGTGGGGTATCTTATTCTATGGTATTAATAGCTGCTACATGTGCCTAATAGTTGAAAGGGTTGTTATAGTTGATGACTCTCATAAGCTTGAGGAGTAATTATCATGATCCCCTAATATGTTTGGGTATTAAAGCAAAGTGTTTGATATACTCATGAGTGATGCTAGACTCATGAGTGATGAATCCTGCTCACAATCTTTGTTGGCCCTAGTGCACTAAGAAAGGGGGGTTAAATTAGTGGCAAATTTGAACTTTTGATTGTTGAGGATGCTCACAAAATGAAAGATTAGAGGAACGGTAGGAGAAGAATGAACACAAGAGTTGTATAGTGGTTCGGGTATTAACCAACCCTACATCCACTCTCCAATTCACAAATTGGGTATTTCACTCAATCACTAGTGTTTTACAAGCTCACACTCAACTTAGTGTTTGGGCTCACACCAAGCTTTACAAATGTTTTCCCAAGGCTTACACTCAACCTAGTGTTTAGGCTCACACCAAACCTTACAAGTGTTTTCCCAAGGCTCACATTCAACCTATACAAGAGTTTTACAACTAGGCTAACTCTCAAACCTAACCAAGAGTTTTCTATTCAAAGGCTTACTCTCAAACCCTACACAAGGTGTTTAAAGCTCACACCGAACTATGTACAAATAAATAAGGAATTAAAGTAGAAAATTAACTTTGTAAGAGTTTTGGCACTACCAATAGTTCTTCTCTTGCATTAACATCAGTTTGGTAGAGTATTTATAGCCCACATCCACCAAAGAGACGTTACTCTAAAACTATCAACAAATCTCCAAGATGTGCTAGGCAGGTTTAACATTAAATGCTTATCAGGCAAAAACGCTACTCCCATTTCGTGGTCCTGAATTTCCAATTTCCATTATGAAGCCAAAAATTTCAGCGAAAAATCCCGCCTGTGTCTAACGACTAGCACACGTGTCAGTTGTCCATTGGTTGTCCAGGAAAATATAATCATTGAATTCTAACAACTATCAAAAGTCGAGGTCGTGAGATAGCTATGTCTTGGGTCTGAATGAGACTGTGAATTCCTCTGTGACTCAAGCTTACTTCCTTCGATTATGTCCCTGCAAATTCCTCTGGCCTAGCTTCATCCATTCTTCTAGTAATATTGCAGTCACGATTTAGGGGATATCGATCACAAATTTGGATGTCCTTCTAAAAGATGGAGATTTTGACTTCCATTGAAGATAACTCTTATAAACTGTAAAAAAAACACTTAAAATTAACATTAGAACTTTTCAATACATATTGTCAAGATTAAAAGAGAGTCTTGACTTAGGTTTGCACAACTTAGTCTAACAATCTCCCCCTTTTTTATTTTGACAATCTAGATTGAATATGTAAAGGATTAAAAACCAATTGTATGCTCCTAAGATAATGATTTTGAAGTGATTCAAATCATAATTATGAAATTACTCCCCTTCAATCCATACTCTCCCTTAATTATTCTAATAAGATCATTGTCTTAGCTTATTACACATGTAGTTCAATTTTATCTTCTTTTTTGTTTATTCCCTCTTTGCATATTCAGTTAATTATCTCTCTCCCTTTATCAAGATTAAAAAGAAAAAATAGGAGGGAATAAGAGAGAGAATGGAGAATATGAGAGGAAATGACCACAAACTTGTCAATTATACAAACTCAAATTAGAATAACAAGCAAAAGTAATTTTGCTCAATTGATCACAATATGACACATAAGAAGATAAATGGATGAAATATAAATTCCATGGAAATTTTATAAAAAAACATAAATGCAAAATAATTTAAACATTTATAGATGCTTGAACACACAAACTAGGGTTTGAAATTTAAGAATTGTCATATATGGCCCTATTATGGAGTATATGATTTTTTATGATTGATTTGAACATTTAAAATGTAGAAAACCTCAAATGCAAAATGAATTGATTCAACTCATCACACAATCAATCAAATCAAATCAAATATATCAACACATAGATATATCAAGTAATAAAACTCCTCTTAAATGTATGCATAAATATATTAAGTTAAAAACATAAGAGATAAGAGATACATTACAAGTTTAGTATCAATGGCTTGATACCAAATAACCATTTGAAACTTTATCCCTTCTTCATTAACAATCCTCATTCACCTTTAGATTTTCCATGATGAGAATTTGGTGAAGGAGTCTCTATCCTACAATGTCAAACACTTTGCTTTAGTACCCAAACATATTAGGGTCCTTTGGGGCTAGTCTTGGAAGGGTTCTCCAATTTAAGGTATGCCTTCCTAATGTGGCAAAATACATTGATGTGCCCATGTCTCATGCAATAATGACATTGGAGCTTAGACTTGTGAGTCTTTCTCCTATGCATAACCTTAGTATGAGTAGGGATCTTTCTCATACTTTGGTGATGAGAATGTATGCAAGTGCATGAGTGATTAGGAGTAGAAGAGAAGTTTTTATGTTTGTGTGGTTGAACATGCTTCTTGTTATAAATGTAAGTATAATTTACCCTTTGAGTTTGGCTTTTGAGCCTTGGGGGGCCTTTTCTTTACCCTTAGGCATAGGTGGCTTAGTGTTAGGAGCACCACTCTTCCCTATGACCTCAATACTTGAAGTTTGAGATGTTGATGCTCTAATGAATGTAGTGAGTGAAAAAGTAGATGAAAAGGCTTCATTGAAGCCTAAACCATGCTTAACTAAAAAAGGTCTTTATGATATAATAAGTGTATCCAAAGCTTCCTTTCCCTTATGAAACTTAGAAATAGAATTTCTAAGCTCAATGACTTTACCCTTGAAGGAGTCATTTTCCTTTCTCAAATTTTTGAGTTCTTCATTAGAAGTCCTCAACTCACTTACAAGATTGTTTAAGGATTTAAATTCATCCTCTAACTTGGAACATTTTTTCTTATAAGTTTTCATTTATGACTTATATTTGTCACATTTCAAAGTGAGAGCTTCTGAAAGCTCTTCATCTATATCATTAAATGCATCATAATCATCATAATAGTATGGAGAAGTACTTATCTCTTTAAAAGAGTCCTTTTGAGCCATGAAGCAAAAGTTTGCTACCTCATCTTCTTATTCTTCATCACTTGAATCATTATCCTAAGTAGTTTTGAGGCTTTTCTTATTTTCTTTATGATGTTAGGAAGATGACTTTCTTTGGATTCTTCTTTCTCTTCTCCTTTTCATCAACTCTTTGGTCCTTCTTGATATTTTGGCAAGCTCTTTTTCTTCTTTATCACTTTCATTTGTGTCACTTGAGCTTAAATAATCTTATTGAGCTTTGAAGGCTAGAGCTTTCTTCTCCTCTTTTTGTCTTTATCCTTTTAGCTTCTTTATCTCATTATCTTTCTTAAAAGCCATCTCATGAGTGAGAAGCTTACCCATGAGGACGTCGATTGGTACTTTCCCAATCTCTGGATTGGACTCTTGAATGTTGTATACTCTTGCACCAAATTTATTTAATAGAAGAGATTTAAGGATTTTAGTATTTATCTTATAGTTAGTAAGAATCCTTCCAAACTTTTTCATGTTTGTGACAATAGAGAGGAGTCTATTTGTCATTTCGTGATGCTCTCATGGTCTTTCATCATGAAGAACTCTCACTCTATCACATACATCTCCAACCTACTTAATTTCACAAGAGTTGTGCCCTCATGATAGTTTTCTAGTGATTTCCATATGGCATGTGCAGTTTGGCAATGTTGGACTCTTCCATTTTCTTCTGTTGACATGGAGCTTAGGAGAATAACCATTGCCTTCTTTTTCTTCCCATTTGCCTTCCTTTGTGCTTTACTCCATTCTTCTCTTACAATTGACACCTCTACTCCTTCAACCATCTTTATTGGAGGCTTCTACTCTTTAAGTATATAATCCTATAAGTTGATGAGATCGCTATCAAGATAGATCTCCATTTTATGCTTCCAAAGAGCATAATTATTACCATCAAAGTGGGGATTAAAGTGAGAGTGGACTCCTTGTGCCATTTATCTTTTCTCACACAATTAAGGCTTGAATTAAGGGATCTAATACCAATTATTAGTCCTAGTGCACCAAGAAGGAGGGGGGAGGGGGTTGAATTGGTGGCAAATTTAAACTTTTAATTATGGAGGATGCTCACAAAAGGAAAGATTAGAGGAAGAGTAGGAGAAGAATGAACACAAGAGTTTTATAGTGGTTTGGATATTAACCAACTCTACATCCACTCCCCAATTCACTAATTAGGTATTTCACTCAATCACTAGTGTTTTACAAGCTCACACTAAACTTAGTGTTTAGGCTCACACCAAACCTTATAAGTGTTTTCCTAGGGCTCACACTTAACCTGGTGTTTAGGCTCACACCAAACCTTACAAGTGTTTCCCCAAGGCTCACACTTAGCCTGTATAAGAGTTTTATAACTAGGCTAACTCTCAAACCTAACTAAGAGTTTTCTATTCAAGGGCTCACTCTCAATCCTTACATAAGGTGTTTAAAGTTCACACCAAACTATATACAAAGAAATAAGGAATTAAAGTAGAGAATTAACTTTGTAAGAGTTTTGACACTACCAATAGTTCTTCTCTTGCATTAACATCAGTTTGGTGGAGTATTTATAGCTCATATCCACCAAAGAGACATTACTCTAAAACTACTAAGAAATCTCCAAGATGTGATAGGGATATATAGCATTAAATGCTTATTAGGCAGAAGTCAGGGTCGCTACTCCCATTTCGCAGTCGCAAATTTTTAATTTCCATTGTAGAGCTAAAATTTCAATGAAAAATCTCGTTTGTGTTTAATGACTAGTACACATGTTATTTGTCCATTGGTTGTCCATGAAAATATAGTTGTTGCATTCTAACAAGTATCAAAAGTCATAGTCGCGAGATAACTATGTCTTGGGCACGAATGAGACCGCGAATTTCTCTATGACTCAAGCTCACTTCCTTCGGCTATGTCACGGCTGTGAATTTCCCTACAAATTCCTATGACCTAGTTTCATCCATTCTTATAGCAATATCATGGTCGCAATTTAGGGGATACCGACCGCGAATTTGAATGTCCTTTTAAAAGACGAAGATTTTGACTTTCATTTAAGAAAACTCTTATAAACTGTAAAAACAACACTTAAAATTAACATTAGAACTTTTCAATCTATATTGTCAAGATCAAAAAAGAGTATTGACTTAGGTTTACACAACCTAGTTCAACAATCTTCTAAGCCCAAATAGAGCTTAGGTCTTAAGCTTAGAGAACCATCGATTTATCTAAGGGCACGTAGTGCTCATGGTGAAGTGTGGTGGCTACATGAATGTAGTAGACTAAGCAACAACAAGTTTAAAATATTAAAAGTGAAATAAAGATTAAATGCAAAGTCAATTTTAGGTCCCCAGTGGAGTTGCCACTATGAGCACCTTAAAAGTTTTGTGATTGCGCTCCAACTAGTGGAATTTTACTTGCGACTCCAACCTTTTATTGATCATCAGGGGATTAAGAGGATGAGGATCATACTTTGGTAATAACCCTTAATCATGATACGTGATTGGACCAATGAGGCATCCTTCTAGGCCTTGCACAATTTCAAAGCCTTTAGTCCAAAATGGTGGTCATCGGGGACCAAAAGCAGGACAATATGTTGAAACCACCCCTAGAGAATGTGGAGTCACCACTCGACTTTGGTCAGGACAAGAATCAAGGTAAGGCAAAATCTAAACCTATCCTAAGTCAATTAGAAGGCCTATTTCATCTTCACCCCATTAAAGATCGGGTTCGAAAATTGGGTATGACTTGGGGAATAGGTTAGGCACCCCTAAATCCCTCGAATATTGGGATCCAACCTTCGGGTATCATTGGTTCACTTTTAACACTTTAGTTGAGTTATTGATTAGTCTAATTATTGCCCTTAAGGACACATCTAAGCATGATTCACTTCAACAAATCAAGCCATTAACTTGAGAGGGGAGGGGGATCATGCATCATGGTATAACGTCTTAACAAGCATCATCATCCATTCACACACATAATCATCCATAATGGGGAAGGGGTCACATGACATGGCATAGGGTTTTAACATGCGTTTATCTTCCTTTCACATAAATATAACCATGCATAATCACATAATCCATATGAAAAAGTGGTTAAGACCAATTTCCTGGCTTAATCCCTAATAATCACCTACACCAAAAAAAAAAAAGAAAAAAAGAAAGAAGAAACAAGTTAGTGATGAGCCAAGCTAAAGGAAAATAAGTAAAGGGAATGTAAAATGAGTAAAGAAAGGGAAACAAGGTTTATGTTGGTCATTATACCACAACTCTATAGCCAAGGTACCTAATATTTGATTAAGTCCATGATCATCACATTTCACTATCACAAACTACAATATATAACTTATTATACACATGTGCAGATGCATGAATCAAGGATAAAAGAAAGGAAATGAACACATACACACACATAATGTTAAGCATTTTGAGGGAATTAGATAGCTTTAAGGCAAAGACTCACCCAAATGAAGCCTAGGGTTATCGAACTATCCCTCATCTTGCTCATAAAGAGCTAAAACATTTAAGGTAAAACTTAACAATGCAGAAGTTAGAATGCCCATTCAAACTAAGAGATCAAAGCATCAAAAACACTATTTATTTGGCTATACATGAAACTTTGCACAAAGAGGATTATCAAGGTCAAAGGAAACTCATGTTCCTCACTTGCTCATTGCCTCAAAGTTTCAGATTGAATAAAAAACATAACTTTAAAATCAAATGAACAGAAAAAACAAAAGCATTTTAAGAGGAAAAAGATAAAGAAAGTCAATTAAGAAACTAACAAAACTCCATTTTTGAGGTAAATAGAGGTCCTAAGTCATTTGACCTCACACTATTTTGTTAATAGAGTCACTAAACATCCTAAAAAACATCCCCAAAAGCATGAAATCCAAAATAAAGAAGTAGAGAGTTATCTATTGTGTTACAGGGACCTAGGTTGTATAGCCATCAATGAGGGTTGTACAACCCTCACTTTCTGGGTTGTGTAAACAAATAATGAGAAAGAAAGGGAGATAAGAGAAAAGGGATCCTTTGTGTGTCATTGTGATGTCTTTACCCCTATAAGCATGTAATAAGTTCAATATCCTCCAAAAATGCTTAAGGTAATGCACAAATGCAAAGATAAAGGCCTAGTTCTACCTTGGAGAAAGTGAAGTGAGGTTAGGGTTTGAGTTTTTTGTGTCTAAGAATTGATTTTGGCAGAGTTCAATTATGGTTTTCAAGCCTCTCGTTCACTCTTAGGGTTAAAAAGGGGACCAGTTCCAAAAGTTTCTATAGTCTAGGGTTTTAGCAAGGGTTGTACAATCTTATGCAAGGCTGTACAACTTTGTTTGATGGGTTATATAACCCTACTTAATAGGTTGTACAACCTATCAAGCTTGGCCGGCAGCCCTAAGCTAGGTTTTGGCTTAGTCTTGGGTTTTTACAAGGTTCTTTATAACCTTCCATCCTTTATTTAAGCAATTCCTTTTCAGTCATGGGGATTTGGTTTAGTGATTTCATCATCAGGCTTGCATTCTAAGGCCAAAAATCTGATGCTTACATAATATAAATTGATAGGTTATAACATCATTTTTAATTGTTGTCTATGTAGAAATTAAATTAAGAACTCATAAGAAGTTTATTAGAGGTGATTTGAAGAGAGGAACTTTAAAGTGTCAAAACTATCTCTAAAGTCGCGATCGAGATTTGAGGTTCACGACTAAAATCTTAAGAAAATTTGGGTTTAAAAATAATAGAAGGATTTGTTGTGAGAGTTACAAATCGAATTGTAATCATTATCTTCAAATGATCTAAGATGGACTCTAGTTGGCCAACCAAGCTAAGCCCCATGTGACAGTTCGAGACAATGAAATCTTGGTAGCGATCGCAATCTTTTTAAGCTTAGAACTTGAAAACTTTAGTTTGATTCACGGTGGAAGTTGTGACTAGACTTCCAAAATCGTGACATTGAATTTTGATAACCATTAAAGGGTTCCAACAACTAGTGCTTTAAAGAACCAATGCCAAACTACCATATATTACTAGCTATTAGATACATTTAGAGATCTTGACCATGAATGAGCAAAATCTATAGTAAATTATGAATCACAACCGTAACTTGAAAGTAGAGGCCATGATTTTTATATAATAAACATTAAATACAAGAGTTTGCCACAAACTTGGAGATTTAGAAATAGTTTTGTTTATAACAGCTCTTTGGTGGTAAGAGCCTATAAATACTCTACCAAATGGTCCTAAATGCAAAAAATAACAATTTATTATAGCCAAACTCTTTCAAATTTAATTTTTAACTCTCTACTCATAATTTTTTGTGTATTTGAGTTGTAAAGGTTTGATGTGGGCCATTAAGCACCATTAGGTTTGGGTTTAATAGTGATCCTTAGAGTGAAAATTCTTGTTTAGGTTAAGTGTGAGCCTTAGAAATATACCTGTAAAGGTTATATGTTAGCCTTTGAAAACACATTGTGTAAGTTAGGTGTGAACTTGTAAAAAACCATTGAGTGACAGTGAAACACCCAATTGGAGAATTGAGGAGTGGATGTAGGATTTGTTAACACCCGAACCACTATAAATTCCTTATGTATATTCTTCTCCTACTTCTTTAACTTTTCATTGCTTATCAACAGTCTAAAATTTTAAATTTCCTACCAATTCAACCCCATTGTCTTAGTGCATAAGAGCCAACACACATTTCCTTCATAGCATTAAGTACAACTAGCTTTAAAGCATTTACTCATCAAGTAGAACGGGCAAAGTAGGTTGAAATGGTGGTAGAGCTACTTTTATAGTTGTTGTAACTTTTTATGGAGGAGGAGTTGATGTAGGCCCTATATTTATTGTTGCCTCTACTCTAATCCTACCAATATCCTCTAAATCTTATTCTTCTTCTCCAACTTCAACTTCAACTTCATTTGAGAGAAAGACTACCCCTTTATCCATTCTTAAAATCCCTATCTTTATCAACATTTTTTTTTAAGATAACTTCATTATTTGGTAGAGGCATAAGAGGGAATTGGGTTTCAACTCTCTCTTCTTCTATCCTAGGGAGTGATTTTATATACTTAGTAATCTTTTATGATGTAATGTCCTAGCATAAAAGTATTTATTTTATTAGCTTGGCTTTTTAGTCTTTCCAGTAATAACCAAAGAGTGTCTATTTTCTTCTTTTACACCATACACCATAAGTTGAATATGTCCTGAGTGGTGTAATTGCCATTAGATTAACCCTTTCCATTAACATTCCGCACAATGTCCTTAATCATTGAGGCCTTACTATTAGAAGAATGGTAAACTTTACTATTAGAAGAATGGTAGGCCTTACTATTAGAAGAATGGTTTATTAAGTTTAACTTGGCGATCTACTATTAAAACTCACTTAACCTACATCTGAAAGCTAAGTTTGCTCATGTATCTTTCATCAATGACCTGAAAACATAGGAATTGACCATTTAATGTCATTCTATTGGGCTTCCGAAATATCCTAAAATGGATTGTACCTAGGATTTCTATTAATTCGTAATCACTATCTATAATATTTAAAATGGCTAAGAACTCCATTGTTTATTCTATATAGGTCGGCTCTACAATCCAAGAGAAAAACTCCTAACTCATCCCCTTCATGAGTTCCCAACTTCTTTAGCTAATATATACCTTTCTATGTCATATTAATCCATAAATTTACCTCCATTAATCTTCCTTTTTGTTATCTTGAAATCCAATTTAGCTTTTTCCTCGCTTTAAAGGTGAATTTTGAAAGGTCCAATAGCAATAGAGGGTGGAACCTAGTTGAAGCAATATTCCATATTTCTTTAGGCTTTATGGTTATACCCTTCCCTTTCTTCTCAAGGCTAGTCCTAATGTAGAGGTGATTCTATCCATTGTGCTTGAGTTATAGTTGGGTTGAAGGTTCCTTTTTGTGGTGTGGTTATCTCTCTTGCTGAAGGTTCCTTTTTGTGGTGAGGTTATCTCTCTTAGTAATAATTTTAAGAGCCATTTAATGTTTTAGTTTTGATTTGAGATTAAAAAAAAAGTACAGGAGAGATAAGAATTACAGGTCAACTTATAAGAATTTGAAAGACGAAAAAATAGATAGACAGACAGATAGATAGATAGAAAGATAGATAGATAGAGAGAGAGAGAGAGAGAGAGAAAGAGAGAGAAAGAGCTTGCTAATGAGAGATTAGAGTGAGATAGCTAGAGCAAATTAGGGCATTTAAATACCTAGTTATAAAAAAAAACATTGGGACCACAGTCAATGACTATTACAGGATAGCCAACCATAATTTGAACTATCCATTGGGTCACTTAATTCACCTATTTAATTAAAACAACCTTCTAAGTTTTGCAACCAACATTAGAAAAATATGTCAATGCCTGATTGGGATTTTGTAATGATAGTGGAGCATCAAAAAATATGATCGAAAATTTAACTAGCAATTTCAATGATTATTTTGGGAAAATAATGACTATTTTGCCATTCAACGATTATTTAAGACTTTCACTACTCAATAAAGATTTTAAATAATTAAAGAAAATGTCAAAAACTTTTTGAAAACATATAATGAATCTTTCAATTAAATTCACTAATAATTATGTCGAGAACTTAATTGAATTAGACATTTGATTTAAAAATTTTCCAATCTAACTTTTAGTCATTGAATTTAAAAGGTTGAAATTGAGATCAATCAAATAATCAATCATAGAACAACTAAGTCAAGTATCAATTATATAACAAGTAATATCCTAATTTGAAATCCATGAAAGCAATAAAGGCAAGTAATATCCTAATTTAATCTTGTAATAGGGGTAAATGTTTCATCATAATATCCTAATTTAATCTTGTAATAGGGGTAAATGTTTCATCATAATTTATGTCTTCCTTTTGGTTGTAACCTTTGGTTAGCAACCTAGCCCTATGCCTAGAAATTGATTCATGATCGTCTATCTTATTCCTAATCACCTACTTAGTGCTTATAATGGAGTGGTTACTAGGTCTAGGAACTAAGATCCAAAACTTATTCCTTTTAAATTGATTGAGTTCATTTTGCATAGAAAGAACCCAATGCTAATCCTTAATAGTTTTATCTATTATTTTAAACTCAATGAGAGAGACAAAGGCAAGATTGTTACAAGTATTTTTTAAAAAAAAACCTACTACTACCCTTTTAAATGGATCACCAATGATGAGATCCTTAGAATGATCCTTTTTACAAATCAAATCCTATAATAATTAGACCATTTGTCTCACATTAGGAGATGTAAGAGGTGCAACATCATTTGAGTTGTCATCCTCCTTTTTCTTGTCATTGATCTCTTTACTCTTTTCTTTAATATTAAGATTATCCATAGGACCCATAAGATCATTAATATCTTTTTTCTTTTTTAGAAGAAGTTTAGTGAGATTCATCAAACACTGCATGAATTTACTCTTTTACATTGAGAGTTCTCTTGTTAAAGACCTTATATCCTTTACTTATAGTGGAATAGCCTATGAAGATTTCTTTATCAGATATATAATCCAACTTACCAAAATTATCTTTAGTGTTTAAAATAAAACACTTCCAACCAAACACTTTAAAATATGCAATCTAGAGTTTTCTTTGATTCCATAGCTTATCAAGAGTTTTCTTTAAAATAGGCCTTACAACACCCTGTCTAAAACATAACAAGAAGTGTTGATGGCTTTAACCCATAAGCATTTTACCAAATAGTATTCATTAAGCATAATCCTATTGATTTTCTTGAGGGTTCTACTTTTCCTTTCAACTACCCCATCTTGTTGAGGAGTTTTAGAAGTTGAAAAGTTATGTGAAATTCCATTTTCCTTATAAAAACTTTGAAATTTAATGTTTTCAAATTTACCTCTGTGATGACTTTTAACTACTATTATTTTTCAATCCTTTTGATTTTGAATTCTTTTAGTAGAAGTTTTAAAAACATTAAAGCAAGAATCCTTATAAGGAAGGAATAAGACCCAATTATACCTAGAGAAGTCATCTACTATGACAAATGCATTATGCATGCCTCCTAAGCTAGTAATCCTTGTAGGATCAAAGAGATCCATGTGTAGTAATTAGATAAGTCTTATAGAACTTACCTTATTTTTAGCTATTAATGTTGGACTAGGATCGTTAATCCTAAGTTTAAAACCTCTTTTGATTTTGAAAAAGGAGATTGATCATTACTAATGTTTTATTCAAGTGTTGATTTTACAGAAAAATAAGTCTCTCTAGTTAAGTTGGAAGAACATCTTTTTAACTCCAAAGTGTCTCGCAACCGCAATCAAGGATTCGCGACCGCGACTCTTGAGAAGACTTGCCAAAAATCAAACATATTAAATCGTGGAGTCATTTTCGGCCGCGAATAAGCAAAACGAAGCAAACCAAAAATGACAGACGAATTCGCGGTCTGTGTCGCATTAGAGTCGAGACCGCAAATTACCAAAAGGTTCACAATGGAAAGATGTCCACAATCAGAGCTTGACAAGTGTCCTAGAAAGCCGTTGGAAGTCAAAAATTGCGAAGGCTACATGTCGGTAGCGACCGCGATTTGAGAAGTAAAAATTGCAAATTTTGACTGACTGATTCTCGGTTAGAATCACGGTCTACACAAATGAATTAGCGACCGTGACTTATGCTGGCTGAAGAAGCACAACGGCTATATTTTCCTAAAGCACTATTGAAAACTAGCCGTTATAAAGTAGCCGTTATAAAACTAGTCGTTATGAACTAGCTGTTATAAAACTAGCCGTTATAAAACTAGTTGTTATGAACTAGCCGTTATAAACTAGCCATTAGTTTCTTTGGTGGAATTTGAGTATAAATACTCCACCAAACATTAATAGCATAGGTAAAGAATTTTATTACAAGTGAAAAAGTTGTCAATCCTTTGCTACTCATTTTCTTCTAATTCTTGTAAGATTGAAAGTGTTGGGTGTGAGCATTAAACACCACATTGTAAAGGTTGTAGTGTGAGCCTGTTAAAACACTATAGAAAGGTTGTTGTGTGAGCCTTAAAACACATAGGTTGTGTGTGAGCCATAAAACACATATTGTGATAGGTTTTAGTGTGAGCCTTGAAAACACTTATAAAAGGTTTTTTGTGTGAGCCTATAAAACACAAGTTGTAAGGTTTAGTGTGAGCCTAAACACTAAGTTGAGTGTGAGCTTGTAAAACACTAATGATTGAGTGAAATACCCAATTGGTGAATTGGGGAGTAGACGTAGGGTTGGTTAATACCTGAACCACTATAAAACTCTTGTGTTCATTCTTCTCCTACCCTTTCTCTAATCTTTCATTCATGTGTGTTTCCTCCAAAATTAAAAGTTCAAATTTCCCACCAATTCAACCCCCCCTTCTTGGTGCACTAGGGACAACACTAGGCATCCTAGCTATAGAGTTATGGTATGGTGATCACCATGAACCTTGTATCCATGCCTTGTTCACTTTAAGGTTCTTTTTGCTTGTTTTGTCTCTATATTGATTTATTGTTAACTTGTTTCTTCTTCTTGTATGCAGGTGTGATTGTTAAGGATTAGACCATAAACTTGGTCTCAACCATTTCCCCTCTTGAATATTATATTTGTGGATGAATGTTTATGTATGCTTACCCCATATCGTGATGAATGATCCCCCTCCCCATTATGGATGGTTATGTGTGAATGAATTGATGATGGATGCAAGAAATCCTTATGCTATGATGAATGATCCCCTCCCCCATTGATTAATGATTTGATTTGTTAATTGAATCGAGCTTAGATGTATGATTAAGGGCATTAATTGGACTAATCAATAACTTGGTTAAAGTATTAAAAGTGAACCAGGGATGCCCGAAGCTGGATCCCCATATTCGGGCAGTTTAAGGGTGCCTAACCCTTTTTCTAAGCCATACTTAATTTTTGAACCTAATCTCTAATAGTGTGAAGAAGATATAGGCCTTCTAATTGACTTAGAATAGGTTCAGATTTTAGCTTCCTTAGACTTTTGTCCATACCAAAATCGGGTGGCAACTCTATATTACATTTAGGGATGATACCAATGTGTTGTCCCGCCTTGGTCCCCTATTGACCACTACCTTGGAAAAAGGGCTTCTATCTAATGTAAAGCCTCAAAGATCCTCCATTGATCCAAATTGTATGCCATGACTAGGGGTTATTGCCAATGTATGATCCCTCGTCCTCTCAATCCCTCAATGATTGGTAAAAGATTGGAGTGGCAAGTAAGATTCCATTCGTTCAAGCTCAACTATGAAAATCAACGAGCTCATAGTGGCAACTCTATTGGGGCTCTAAATTAACTTTACGTTCAATCTCTAGTTCAATTTCAATGTTTTAAACCTATTATTGATATAGTCCATTGCATTTTTGTAGTCTTCACACTTACCACGAGCACTATGTGCCCTTAAACAAATTGATGGTTCTCTAAACTTGAGACTTAAGCTCCATTCAGACTTAAAAGATGGGGAGGAGGATTCATCACTCATTAGCCTAGTGCTTTCGGGTATATCAAGTGAGGGATCATGATAATCGACCCTTAAGCTTATGGGAGCCATCAAAGTTAACAACCCTTTCAACCTCTAGGCGCATGTAAGAGCCAATAGTACCTGAGAATAGGGTACCCCACTTGTTTGCATTTTCTTCAAAGAAGCTTGAGAATCCTTAAAGAACATGGTTTGATATCCCTGATGTAAGTGCCAATTGTTATCCCATCTCCCCCTAATGTAACTATTCCCCACCTATAAATATTTGTGTATTCTTCTTTCCCCGCTTTGTATAAGATTCCCTTGTAAATGTCTTACCCTATTTGTACAAGGGACTTCTTCATATTCTATGTATGTTCTTCCATAATTTATGTAAAGGCATTCCTATTTTGGGTTAGGTTCTTTTGAGATTTTGATTCTACTTGGTCTGAGGTGACCACGTTCATTCTTTGCCCTTATTGGTGAGAATGAGACTCCAACTAGGAAAGAATCACTAGATCTCTTATATGGGAGGAATAAAGTCATAAGGATCCTTTGCAAAATAATGTGTGCATACATGCATCAATTACTTACTCATACATCATACTGATAACCTTTGTCTTGTAGCCATGATAGCTTCATCCAAACCCACATGGAAAAGAAGAGGCAACCAACTTGCTAGGAAAAGTAGGACGCCATGTTCAAGTAAAAAAACTAGTCCAGTCATGGAACTGAACATACCACCTAGTGTTTTAGAGAGAAGACTACTAAAGAAGTAAACAAATGGGTTAATAAGATCCAAAACAAAGGAGATGCAACTACCAATAAAAGGGAAAAGCACCTATGGAAGCCCCCCCAACCAATAGTGATTGATGATAATTTTTTTAGGATAAAGGAATACCATAAGAATAAAATGTTTAAAGATATGGGTAGTGACATAGTTGTCTCCAATGAGGTTATAGACAGTGGGAAAAAGAATGCTCAATTCGATGACTTTGCTAGGTAGCTAGAGAAAATATAGAAAGCTCTAGATGCTAAAGGTTTAGAAAAGGCAACAGACATTGAAGAACTATTTACTCATAAACCTGAGAAACTACCAGCTAATTTTTGCACACCTAAGCTGCCAAGTTGACAAAGATCCAGAATGCTAAGAACCATATTCGTTCATATCTATTAGTTATGAAAGCATCTAGGGTATCAACTGATACAATGCTAGAGCTTTTTGAGTTGTCATTGGAAGGGTCAGCTAAAACATGGTACTTTAATCAATCGAAGATTGTTAGGGCGGACTAGAAAGAGCGAACAGTGGCTTTTGAAACATAGTGTGCTTGTAATTCAGATCTAGATGTCACACTGTAAGATTTAGAGCCTTGAAGCAAAAGACTAGAGAAAACTTTAATGATTATATTAGGAGATGGATGAAGGCAACTTTAGAAGAACCACAAGGCTTACTGAGAGAAAGCAGGTCAGAATGATGTGAAAGGGCCTTTACCTTGGAATGGAGCTAGAATAAGGGGAATGTTGGTAAGAAATTTTAAAGATATTTCAAAAGCAAGCCTGTAGGCTGAAGAGCGAAGTTTGAATAAAAAAGGCAATGAAGAAGAAGGAGAAGCACCCCATCCCAGTCGCATGTAAAAGAGAATAAGATGGTCAATGTAAATATAGTAAGGGCATAAAGATAATTTACTGATTTCAGAATGCCTTTATATAAGGCATTTGAGAGGTTACAAAAGAAGGAAGTGTTAAAGCCTTTACCACTGAGACCACCTCCTAATCTACTGCCAAAGGGATTTGACACCAATGCTTACTATAACAACTATTTTCATTTATAAAATATGGCATTCATATCCAAAAATGCATATGCATAAGGGTTTTATTTATCATACATACACAATCTAACATGTATTTAATGTACATATATGTTAACTGATGATAAAGGCTAGTGACCATAAACAAGTTCTTATTTAGATATATGTACATGACATAAGGAGAGAAAGAGTTGGAATTTAACTGACGACCTGTGGTCCATGTGTCTCTATGGAAAACTCTATGTACCAAAGTATCCAAACCTTATGTTTCAATATTTGAAAAACATAATTACGATTTGGTAAGTCCTGACTTAATGAATAAAAGCAATAACCAAATTCTTATGGCACAATCAACAATCAAGTATCATCAGGATACATTACAAGTATAACAATTGACTATGCAAGTGCAAATGCAATAGATTGATTTTTTTGTCATGACCTTGCAAGACAAGCAATCTCCCCAGAATTTATGTGATTCAAGTGACATTTAATTTTGTTGGCCAACATATAACAAGTGGATCATTTGATCAAGAACATGTGCCAAAAGGACATATTGGTCCATTTTTCAAGTGATTTGCAAGTGTTTGACATGTCGATCATAACATCCTTTTAGTTCCATATGCAAGTGTTCATTCACAATGGTATACCAAGTAATCATTATGAGCATATAATTCTCACTTGACTTGTGTCCACATGTAAAGTGTAACAATTCAATCACATATACATATAATACAACATAATCATGTCATAAAATTATCACACATATACATTAGAATCTAATTATGGTTTTTACTCTCCTTTTGATGTAACCAACCTTTACAGTAGGTTTGGTTCTCTCTAGGACTTCCTCAAAGTGTTTATATCCTAAAATTTGATACATATATGGTTATAAGTATGTCAAAATGATTATAAATGCTTGGTATGCAACTATGGCATGATTCATGTAGGTGGACCTTGTGTTTATGCATATTTTCCTTATATGGCAGCCTGAGCTTGCTACACTCTCACAACAATAACTCTAAATATACTTATCCAAATGACTTCATTCTTTTTTCAAATAAACTAGACACATAATGATACAACATACTCAAATTTCATATTAATATAAGACTTATAGAAAATGTGGGGAATTAATGTATTTTGTCCTGTTTCAATGTCATCTTAGTCTAGGTAGATCTTACATTCTTGGGTATATCTTAAATTGTACAACTAATTTTGCAAAATTGATTTACCAAAAATTAAAAAACACATAAAGGAACATTTTTTTATGTTTTAATCATTGTCTAATTCAATCTATAAAATCACCAAAACAAATGACCAATCTCAAGGTGAGCAGGTTTTCAATATGTTGACAATCAGTCATGATGAAGGGGCAATATCTCAACAACCATGCTAAATTTGGCAAAAATATTTCACAGGCACATAGATCAGACATAAATATACAACTTTCAAATTTGTAACAACATCAAATTCTGAATCTATGGCCATCAAATTCTTGGAAAACATAATTAAATGATAGGTAAGGTTTCATCCGAGTACAAGGTTAGTCCCAATCAATGAGTCATATCTCTTTCCACACAACAAATAAATCAAAAATGATTTATAGGTATATATATGGCATATAATCCTACAAATTTCATGTGTTGCACTTTATCGAAATCAGGACATAAAGTCATCAAAATATATGAAATCAGAAAGACTGAGGTGATTTTGATTGGTCGTGGACCAGCCCTAATGAAGGAGTTATATCTCCTCACACACACCAAATCAAGCAAAACTATTTATTATACATTTAGATGGGACTTGAAGCTATAACTCTTATATTTTATTCTTTCTCTAATTCCTTTTCTAGAGTTATAAAATCATGGATAAAAAATTCTGCTCTAACAACAAAATCAAAACAATCAGCTTTTGTTCTCTTGGATTTCAACTTCCATCCAAGAGTTCTACCTTAAATACTCAATAATTCTCACTAACCATGCATGATTAAGATGTCATAAGGGGTTAATTTCATGTGGGAAGAAGATAAATTAACTTACCTATTATCTTAGAATCAGAAAACCTTAGGAATCTTTACTAAGGAGCTCACTCTTCTCCTTCTCCTTCTTCTTCTTCTTTTTTTTCTTCTTCTTCTTCCTTTCTTTCTTTCTTCCTTAGTTCTCTCTTTCTTCTGCTATACCATACATCTAACCTCTCTATTCTAATCCTAAAGGGTGAAAAATTCCACTTATTGCAATAAGACAAAGTCATGGTGTTTCATTTCTATTGATTGGAAGTTCACTTTCCTGTTTTGGTCTCTCTTTTTTACCCCTTAAGCACCTACATACATCTCCTAATCCCTAGATGCCCCTTATACTTTTAATTAAGCTCTAATACACCATTATTTATGATACTATAACATGCACACAACATAATATAATTTTCCATGAAACTATACAAACATTCCATATATGTTCAAGTGTCTCAAATGCAATGGTGCAAGTGTTATTGTCATGCTTCTACAATTCATATGTCTAAATGATCATTTATCCAATGCATATGTTCATATTGGATTTTAAATCATTTATGCAATGAATATGTTCATGTGATAATGCCAATGAATGTGGATGGGGATGTTACACTTACTCTGTTTTTCATCAAAGAATGGGTCACAACATTGATGACTACTATAGATTGAGGCTTGAGATTCAAGATCTTACTGATAATAAGACAACTATTCCACCTAACTCTAGGAAGCCTAGTATTTGAGGAAACCCTCTTCCAAACTATTATAATATTCCTCCCCCAAGCTAAAGGACATTTTATGATAGATTTTGGAATTCCTAAATAAGTTGTTATGGCCACTATAGAGGAGGTCGCAAATGAGGCTTTAATAGTTTGCACTATTAATCTGTAGGAAAGCTCAGATGAGAAGACAGAGCTAAGAGGAATGATTCAGATATAGGAGGAGAGCGATAAGGAGAAGGAGGCTGAGCAAGTAAGCCATGTGACTCACAGCGGGAAGTACTATCCTGATAGAAAAGCTCCAAAGGAACTAAGGTTGGAGAAAGGTGTAGATGAACTTGTTGCAAAAGAGAAAGAGGAAGACAACCCTATAGTGAAGCAATTAAAGAAGATATATACTCATATCAATGTATGAGAGTTGGTTATCAATTCTTAAGAGCATAAGAAGGCTATGGTAGAGGCTTCATCCAGCTTGATTATTTCCAATGAAGCTACTCTGAAGGATGTTGTTGTGTTGGTGACTCACATGGTCAAAATTTCTTTTTTAGATGTGGATTTGCCCCAAGAAAGAAAAGATCATAATTTGGCCCTATTTATCTGAGCTGACGTGAAGGGAAGGTGCTTACCCTGTGTGGTGGTAGATGATGGTTATGGGATTAATATCTATCCTGTAAAATTTTTAGATAAGTTCGGGTTATCTATGAAAGACTTGGAGGCTTCTGTTAGTGTCATTCAGCTTGTGATGATAATAGAAGGCTAGTTGCAAGTGTATTCAAGACTATGGTGAAGACAAGTGTAGTTGAGGCTATGTTGGAGTTCATAGTCTTAGACATTTCGATTACTTTCTTCCTTTTATTGGAGAGACTATGGCATCATCCTTTTGATGGTGTGCCCTCCACCATTCACCAAAAGGTCAAGATTCCTTACAAGGGTCAAATTATGATCATTTGTGTAAAAGTTAGGGAAATTGTGTTAGCTTTAAGTACGGTAGTTCCAAATCTTTGACTATTTCAAATTGTTGGAGTTTCAGACAAATGGGTTGATCTGAAGGTAGCAGGGATTATGAAGAGTATGAATTTCCTTTTGAGGCAGGAGTTAGGGAAGAATTCCACTGTCATATTAGAGTTCCCAGAGATTCCTACCTAAACCATTAGGAAAGTGTTGGAGGCATTACTTTCAGTCATTCTCGATGGAGGTGATCTCAAAGCTAGACCCAGTTAGATACCTCCATGAGGCCTTTTCCCTAATATGAGGATTCGTAAAGTGGTCGATCATGTTGATTGAATTTGACATTAAGTATGTAACCAAGAAAGTGATCAAAGGATGGACAGTCTTAGAGTATTTGGCACAACAATCCCTTAAAGAAGAAGAGTTTAAGCTTCCCCAATTTCTAGATGAGGGGTTAGGAGCAATCAAACCTCTAGGGTGGAGAGTTTACTTTGATAGAGCAGTGAATAAGAAAGGAGCAGGTGTAAGGGTAATTATGATTTTGCCTGAAGGAGAACTCTTCTCTATAGCTAAAAATCTCGACTACATGGTGACTAATAACATGGCTAAGTATGAAGTATGTGTGTTGGGACTTGAATTCCTAAGGCAGATAAAGGCTAAGCCAGTAGAGGTGTTTGGTGATTCATAACTGATCATTTCACATATAATAGATAGGTAGGAGTTGAAAGAAGAACATTTAGCCTCATACTTAGAGTATCTAAAGGGGTTGGCATAAAACTTTTATAGGGTCACAATTCATCACCTGCTGAGAGAAGAAAATGCAATGGCTTATACCTTGGCCACTTTGGTCTCTATTTAGGAAGGGTCTAGGGTAGTGCCTATGAAGCCACTTATCACACTTATGTCTAAGACGTCATGCTACATGGTGTAGGCGTGATGCAAGTGGCAAAGAAAAATCACCCCTAGTATTTTGATAAATAGAGGTACTTAAAAGATGACGAGCACCTAAAAGGGACTGTGAAGAAGGATAAGGAAGTGATATGAAGGATGTCTTCATAATTCATGGTGTACAATGAGGTGATGTATAAGAGAATACCTGATGGGGTTCATTTGTGATGCCTAGCTGAGGAAGAGGTCCATAAGGTCATAGAAGAGGTACACGCTGGAGTCTGTGGCCCCTATATGAATGGGAAAATGTTGGCAAATAAAATTTTGAGATTGAGATATTACTAGACTACTATAGAGCATGATTGTATTTAGAAAGTTCAAAGTTGTCAGAAATGTCAAATTCATGGTAGTCTCAGTCATTTACCACCAATTGAGTTGCAAATTTAACTTTGCCTTAGTTGTTTGTAACATGGGGCATTGATGTAATTGGGGAAGTCAGACAAGCTTTTACCAAAGGGCATAAGTACATTGTAGCAGCGATGGACTACTTCTTGAAGTAGGTAGAGGCTGAAGCCTTCAGTAAGCTAGGGGCAAAACAGATGCTATGATTTATGGAGAAGAACCTCATCTGCCACTATGGTATGCATGCCATATTGTTATAGATAATGGGGTCCATTTCTAGGCAAAGGTCAAGGACTTGCTGAGAAAATAGAGGGTGATCTATCATAAATCATCACCTTACAGATCACAGGCTAATAGAGCAGTGGAAGCAGCAAATAAAAATGTTAAAAACATCATTGCCAAAATGGTTGGGACATAAAAAGACTAGTCTAAGAAATTACATTTTGCCTTATGAGGTTATTGAACTATGATAAGAACATCGTCTGTGATGACACCATCCTTTTTGGTGTATGGGAGGGATGTAGTACTGCCAATCAAATTAAAAGTAAAGTCTTTTTGGATATTGATTGAATCTAACATCCCTAAGTACTAATGGGTGAGAAGTAGATTTGATCAGTTGGCCTTGCTTGACAAAAAGAGACTAAAGGCCCTGTATCACATTCAGTTGTACTAAGCCAAGGTAGCCCACTCATTCAACAAAAGGGTCAAGCCAAGTGTGGAAAAGGTTGGTGATCTGGTATTAAAGGCAGTCCGACCATAGACTCGTGTTCCTCGAGGAAAATTCAATTTGAACTAGGAAGGCCCTTACGTGGTCAACCAAATCTACTTAGGTGGAGCAGTGAAATTAGCAAATACTGATGGGAATAAATTCACCAAATTGATAAATCTAGGCTGGTTAAAAAAGTATTTTGTATGAGGTGTGAGAAAAGTGAAAATAGACTGTTAAGTTAAAAACCTGAAAGGGCACCTTAGGAAAAAATTAAAGGCATAAATAAATAATGAAAAAGGAAAAGGAAAAGAAAGGAAAAAAGAGAAAAGCTTGCTAAGTCTAAAACTCAAAAGGCAGCTTAGGCAAAAGTTAGACAATAAAATATGAATAAAAGTTAAGAAAGGGTGACTGACCATTAGAGGATTATTGATAGGATAGATTGGTGATGAAGGGTGAATGAGCAATGGATCAAGGTGACAAAGGAATTAAGTAAGACAATTAGATGATATAATATGCCAATGTTAACAGTAGAAGTCATGCATTCAATTAATGTGTAATGTGCAAAATGTAAATGATTCATGTTAACCATAACATCATATGGAAATACATTTGTATAACTAGAATAAATTCAGTTATACATGTCTTTGAATCAGAACTAAATATAAGATAGTTTTTCTTTCATAAAAGATCACTATCTACAGTTTGTTAATGTGACACCTGTAGCTTTAAAGGTTGTGTAACCATGCCATGTAGTCTGCATCATTATCAAACTGAGAGTCTCGATTAGTGTAGAAATCGTAGATGTGGCAATTGGTCTAAGTGGTCTAAACCCTATTTATGAAGCACTGAGTTACAAGACCATCGATGAATGAAGGAAGGATGTATACCTCAAACTGAGAAGTGTTGAACTAGTGACACACACAAGTAAGGTAGTATAATCTACCTAAAGCCAAAGCACGAAGGATGATGCAATCCCCATAAGTCCTTAGGATATCGCACGACAGATTCCAATAGGGACAATTCCAACAAATGTTAACGACATTGATGCAAGACATCTATTAATCCCACTCTGCTATAATAGTAGCTAGTCTCATCAGGCGATTGTTTGAATGATGTTGTGGGTAGTATAGCCTCGCATCTATAGTCAGGGCAACCGATAGTCCTATTCTCTCTTCTAACCTTATCTAAATAAAAAAAAGAAAAAAGAGAAGAAAAAAGAATATAAATAGGGAACAAAATAGTAAAAATGCTCATTAGGTTGAAAACCTAAAAGAGTAGCCCAAGAAAAATTGAGCAATTGCCTAGATTGAAAACCTGTGAGGGCAGTTTAAGCAAAAGTTAGGGTAAAAGAAGAATATTAAGGGAAAAAAGAAGAGAAAAGAAAAGAAAAAAAGGAAAAGAAAAAAGGAAAAGGGTTGCAATGAGAGAACATACCTAGAGTAGCAGCAGACTTCTAATAAAGGAACTGTTGATAGTCTCACCTAAGATCATAGGCACATAAGTCATCTTTGACTTGGCTCCCTCTAAGAGTGGTAGAATCTACAAATCGATCTCACCATCTTCCCTCCTTAGTAGATACTTACCCATCATAATAACAGCCACAATGTGAACTTAAGCATGATTCCTAGAAGGAAAAATTATGATGAAAAGGGCCATAAGAATCTTCTCATCACCTAATATGTATCGGGGTACATCCCTATGTAGTATGTGGAATAGCTCCACATTCTTCTTAACATGAGGATAATCAAGCTAAGGTAGTGCAATCTAGTTGGTTGAGGTAACATGATAATCGAGAATAATGCTAAACTCTTCTAGTAGAGGGCAGATCTTTGTATCTTTAAAGTAAAAAGCATGGGCAATAGAATCCTACAAATCACATGCTGCCCGAAAGAAGTGCAGGTGAACATAAATAAAAGAAAGGTAGCAGAGAGCTGAAAGGCCTGCCGATTATAGGTCAAACTAAAACTGGGTTAAGAGAGACCTTAGGAAATTTATGTATGTGTTTAAGGAGTTGGAAGAAGCAAATGATGGAGAAAAGTTTAAAAAATGCTACTTAAAGTAAGGGCCTAGACCAATACGTTGTACAACCCCTAACCAAGGTTGTGTAGTCATCAAGCTTGGTTGTACAACCCACAATTGCAAGGTTGTATAACCCTCCAGCTAGGTTGTACAACCTTTAAGCCTCAGGAACAAAATGAGAAAATTTTCCTTAAGTTTTTTAGTTAGGAATGGCTCGAGTACCTATTCTGTGAAACATATGTGTAAGAAAAGTGAAGACGCGTGTTAAGGCATAATAAAAAAAATTAGATTTTTATATTACCAAATAAAATATCAAAGTTTGATAAAAATTAGAGGCAATACCACCTCAGTTCACCCTAGCATATCTCAAGCAAACATCTAAAATGAAGGGCGTTCAAATCTCCTAATAAACTATGTAAATATATACTAAATGTGTTGTACGGGAATGAAGAGGAAAAGGGAAATGTCTTGAATAGCTAGAAAAGAAGGGAGTCAGGGTATCCACTGCTCAACTGCCTCCACTCTTGAATGGGTCGACTTCAAATCCATGGCCTCATCATCCGTGTCTACATACCCGTGCCTCTGGCTTTCTTAGTAAGACGCTCTATCTTTACTTCTGCCACTACAATATGTCGATCCCTCTTTATGATCTCGCAACTTTGGTGCTAAAACATCTCTTACAAAGAAATATAGGGATTGAGATGTGTAGGACACAAAGCACATAAAACTCTAATCATGAACATACATACATACATTATTATTCCTTGTTATGTTGTGTGTGACTGGCCTACATGGAGAGCGTCTGGTAAGCCACGGTTCTCTTCAAGGTGGCAATCAGGTCAACCATGGCCTTTCCCTGAACGTGCAAAATATACAAAAGAAGGAAGAGAGACATTTTTAGAAGCACAGTTGGCAATGCAATCAAGATACAACAAACACAAAGGAGTAGGGAACTCATATAGGTGGTCTCGACCAGCTCAAAAGCATAATCAAATCGAGAAACTTGTAATGACATCATTGATCCAGTCAATAAAGCCATGTAAGACTCTACCAAGTTGTCTGGCATGGAAACCAAACTGCCTACTACCATAGGCTCCATGCCTCCTGAAGCAGATATATGGATCCATTTGTGGCCCCAATTGGTAGTAGAAGCAGACACAGAAGCAAGAGTGATAGTCCTCTGAGTCACTTGAGTAGTAATGCCTTAACCTGTGTACTACAAGAAAAGCCCCTTAACGGTTGCATAACAAGGAAATGCACGGATCACTACATCAAAAATGCACAGTCTCTACCACCTCTAATGCCCATACCGCTATGGGACCTCTCCAGTCAAGGTAGAGCTATAACGAGGACATAAAGTCGCTATAAGAACAATACAATAAATAATCATGACTCATAAAGTGATTTCTATACAGAGAGAATGCTTGGTCCAAAGTGATTGCATTCAAGTGAACACGTTTGGTAGTCACGGGAGACTCTCCATAGCTCATTACACTTTATCATGTAAAATAAGAATAGTCGCCCTCCATGTTGTCCTTAATATCTAACCCCTATAATAGGCGTAGATCGTTGGCCCACACCTGTCAATAAAGAATGTTGTGAGAGTCAAAATAGTAAAGTAGCACTGAATGTACAGAGAACAGAGGAAATTAGTGATACTCGTGATGAGGACTCTCAAGGTATAACACATAAAGCCTTGACCACGAGAGAAATGGTTGAGATAGTGATAAAGTTATGACAGTGTTATAGACCCTCAACCAAAGTGGTGTAGAATCCAAGTCCTCCAACATAGGCACCAGACATAACTCCGCCACCCCAGAAACATTCGAGAATAAGATCCTGACAAGGCATATAGCAAATAGCAATGAGCATGTTGATCAATCACCTCGGTGAATCTATCATCGATAATAATTGGAGCAGCAGTCAAAATACTCGGCCTCGTCATGGCCCTAATCCCCTTCAACAAGGGAATGCAACCCAAGACCCTTCATAGGTAATCTTGTTGAAGAATGGGATAGTGTACCCGAGAATCGGTAGGTAGTGGACTGCTTATGAACTACAATCTGGTCAGAAAGGTGAAATCTCTAAGAGTGATCGTAATCTCACCAATTAGGGGTATGTAGAAAAGTATTGGTTGTATCCATCCATCGCTCCAGTAACGCATGCACCATTGACAGATTGATCCTTGGTGTCTCATCATGAAGTAGCCATAGAAAAGTCCAGATCCTGATCCCTACTGAACGAGCCACCAGCCGAGGATGCAATGTATGCCCCTAGGCTCGAGTAGGACTTCTAAAGCCACCTCCTTTCTATAAAGAGACTGTCCCTTAAAGAAAGAAAGGAAGGAAATTAACATAAGAAAAATGTGTATATATGCAATTTGAAGAACGAGAAGGGAATGAACCATAGGGTTTACCCTTAAAAAATAATAAGAAAAATTTCAAGGAAAAAACTCAATAAGACAAACAAATTTGCAGAAATAATGGATTGTTCGCTCAGGTCGAAGAATAAAGCCTATGTCATGCAAATCTAGACACTCAACTAGGCTGGTAGTCGAATAACATGCAAATCAAGACACTCAACAAGGCTGGTAGACGAAAAACATTTATTGAAAATAATGAATGAATGTCCTAGAAATTATTTTTGAGTATTTTATGAGCTAACCTAATGTTCGCAGGCAAGAAGTAAATTCAGGGGTAGTGCTTAGAACCTACAGTGATAAAGTGCACAAAAAGTAAAAATAAAATTGAGAGAGGAGGAAAATAACACTTACCAATCTTGAGGTAGCTCCTGATAAATAACGGTACAGGTTTTAGACCAAGTGGAATCATCTTTGATGCCACGTTCTTTAGGAAGCTTGCTCGCTTGAACCCCACTGAAATTACAGCAGATCAAGTGCATCAAGAGTTAGGAGAGCCATATTAGAAAACTCGTCCTAGATGTCGTACTTCTCATCATCGAGAAAATCAACCATGTCGATCGTCAGAAGGAGCCGAGATTGCCTAGGAGCTATGTTTGAAGCCTAGAGAGAAGAAGTGAAAAGAGAGAGGAAAAACAACGCGAATTAGGATGAAAGGCTCTTGGTGCTCTTTTATAGTGGCCCCAGGGTATATAGCCATGCTGGACTAAGCTGGCCTGGCAGGCCCAGCCCCTTCTCAAGCCTGATAGGCCTAGCCCCTAACCAATTAAGCTCGATCCAGCCTTCCCCTCTTTGTCCATCAGGCCCTGAGTTACCAAAGTAACCCTAACTTCCCAAAAAGCCCATGAACACTTAAATTACCAAAATACCCCTAACTCCCTAAAAAGTCCAAGAACACTTAAATTACCAAAATACCCTTAAGCACTTAAAAGAGTCTAAGACGACGAATACCAAAATACCCTTATTCATTCTTGATTTAGTTCAAATCATCATAATCTTTTTCAATCTTAAGAGGACTCCTTTTAAAGCCTAAGAAATATTTTCAAGAAAGATTTATCTTTCTAAAATGATGGAACCTAAAAAATGACTTTCTTTACAAAATAGCAAGATCTGAAGAAACACTTCCCATAACATATAGACCCCAAACCCATTACCTTCAGACAAGAATAAAACCTAAGGGTAGTTAAAAGGGTTATAAAGGTATGAATTCAACCTTATACATGCCAGAAAGGCATATATGACACAAGAATTATTCAAGGAGCACCCCTAAGTGAGGAATCATCAGTCAGAAAGAATAAAGCATACATTGAAAAATGCAAAAGCAACCCTACTCATGAGAAGCTATCTATTCAAAGTAGAATGCCTTAGTACTAGCTAGAAGGTTACTAGGAAGCTTAGCAATTGCTCAAAGGTTGCTAAGGAGAAACTTCAGTGCTTACTCGAGGGTTGTCGTAAGAAGATGATCAACCTTGGTACTTGCTAGTGGGCTTCCAAAAAGCTTAGTATATGCTTGAGGGCTGCTAAGAAGGGAAATGTAGTACTTGCTCGAGGGCTACTAGAAGAGTAAGATCAACCTTGGTACTTGCTAAAGGGTTGCCAGGAAGCTTAATATTTGCTTGAGGGTTACTAAGAAGGGAATTCTACTACTTGCTCGAATGCTATTAGAAGAAGATGGCCAACCTTGGTACTTGTTAAAGAGTTGCCAGGATGCTTGGTACTTACTAAAAGGCTGACAAGAACCTTGGCACTTGCTCAAGGAGTTGCTAAGGAAATTGTATCCATGGGTATCCTTAGTAATGTTTACATTTTATACTTCGCTTTGTCGTGACTTGTTCAAATCACCATTTCTCAAATATTATTTTCTAAGCCTCATAAATTATGGCGCAAGTATGAGCATCGAATTTTAGACCTTTGGATACAAAGCTCAATGATGAATCAAATCCCTATAATGCAAAGGAGAATTGCTCAAATTACAGGATGAAAAGCTAAGGAAACCTTGGAAAAGTTCAAAACAAGCCCAAACATAGCCAAAGGTTGCCAGCCAACCTTGATGGGCAGTACAACCCACAAATCAAGGCTATAAGGCACTTAATTTAAGGTTGTACAACCTTCCTTAGGGCTATCTAAAACCTTAACTCATGGAACTCTATAGAAGTGGTCCCCTACTAAACCCTAAGGTTGCACAACATTGACAAAAGGATGTACAACCTATTTTTAGCTGTATAGCCCATGTGTAAATCCTAATTCCAATATAAAACTCCTCTTCTCTATGATTTGATATGTCTATGGTACATCCAAGCTTATTCTTAGCAATGTGCACCCACCCAACACCTATAAATATCCCATATTTAAAGAGATAAGGGGCTTTTTGAGAAACCCTAATAAAACTCTATCAAAATTTCCCCTCAAACACCTTTTGCCATAGAAACCTTAAATCCTAACCTTACCTCACCTATTCCAAGGTAGAACCAAGGCTTTAATTTTCTATTTATGCATTTCCATAACATGTTTTAAGGATATTGGGCTAATTTTTGTGCTTTTTAGGGCGAAGACATTACTAGAATACTCCTTGGAACCCCTTCCCCCCTTCTCTTCCTTCCCTTTCTTTTCTCTTCTTTTATTTTGGAAACTCAAAAAAGGAGGGTTGTACAACCTTGTTGGTAGGCTATATAGCCCTCTTCTTGGGTTTTATAACCCTGATCCCCAGTTGTACAACCCAATTTGACTAATAGATAGGTTTTTGTGTACTTTCTCTTTTCTTTTCCTTTTGAATTTCTTTCTTTTTGGGGCTTCTCTTCATGGTACCTTATAACTCTAATGGCAGAATAAGATGAGGTTTGATAACCTAGAATCCCTATTCACTTAAAAAATAAGGTCTAGTTTGTTTCATAGATAATTTCATTGTCTTTTAATAAAGATTTTTTTTTTTTATGTTTGTCTTTCTTTTGATTTTAAAAGTTAAGTTTCCTTTTTATTTTTACCATCATAAGGTGATGATCAAAAGAGGAGCTCAAGTTTCCCTTGGCCTTGATATCCCTCTTTGAGTCAGAGTTTATGACTAGTCATGTGAATAGTGTTATCTAGTTATTTGATGCCTTAATTGGATGCTATGTGTTTTCTATTTTCTTTAAAGTTCTAAGTTCTATTTTTGGTTTTGCTTTTGACATCTTGAGGTGATGGTCAAGAGATGAACTTAAGTTTCCCTTGACCATGATATCCCTCTCTGAGTTAAAGTTCATAAATAGTCATGTGAATAGTATTTTTCTAATTCTTTGGATCCCTTGGATTATTATGGGCATTCTAATTATTCCCATGTTAGGTTCTACCCTAGATGTTTTAGCTCTTTATGAGCAAGATGAAGGTGGGTATAATGACCCAAGGACTTCATATAAGTGAATCTTTACCTCAAAGTCATCCAATGCCCTTCAAAGGCTTAGCATGGTGTGTGTGTGCGTGTTCATTCCCTTTCTTCCATTTATGATTTGTGTATTTGTAAATGTGTGTTAAAAGATTTTTATGTTAGTTTGTGATTATAAAATGTGACTATTATGGACTTAGATGCATATTTAGGCACCTTGGCTATAGAGTTAGTGTATGGTGGTCACCATGAACCTCATTCCTTGCCTCATTCATTTTAAGGTTCTTTTTGCTTGTTTATCTCCATGTTTATTTATTTTTAACTTATTTATTCTTTTTATGTATGGGTGTCATTAGTAAGGATTAGACCATGAACTTGGTCTCAACCATTTCCCCCATTGAATATTATGTGTATGGATGGATGTTTATGCGAGCTTACCCCATACCATGATGCATGACCCTCGTCCCCATTCTGGATGGTTATGTGTGTAAATTAGTGGATAATGGATGTATGAAATCCCTATGTTATGATTAATTATTTGATTTATTAATTGAACTGTACTTAGATGTATGATTTGGGGCATTAATTGGACTAATCAATAACTCAGTTAATGTACTAAAATTGAACTAAGGATGCTCGAAGGCCGAATCCAAATATCATGGCAGTTTGGGGGTGTCTAGCCCCTTCCCCAAGCCATTCCTAATTTTTTTTTATCTCGATCTCTAATGGGTAAAGATAAAATGGGCTTTCTAATTGACTTATAATAGGTTCATATTTTGTCTTCCCTATATTCTTGTGCCGATGAAAGTCGGGTTTAGGGATGATACTAATGTGTTGTCCCACTTTAGTCCCTTATTGATCACTACCTCGAAAAAGGGACTTTTATCTAATGTGAAGCCTCAAGGATGCCCCGTTGATCCAAATCACATGCTATGACTAGAGGTTATTACCAATGTATGACCCTCAGTCCTCTCGATTCCTCCATGATTGATAAAAGGTGGGAATTACAAGCAAGATTCTACTCGTTCAAACACAACCAGGAAAATCAAGGCGTTCATAGTAACGACTCCACTAGGGACTTGAAGCATAAGTACCATATTTGGAAAGTGGTTGATGTATTGCATAGCCCAAAAGGCATGCACCTATAAGTATAAGTACCATATGGGCACATAAATGTCATATTTTCTTGATCTTCCTATGTTATTTGTATTGATAATGGCTAAAATACCCATCTAGGAAGCAATAATACATATGCCCTATAAGTCTTTCGAACATTTGGTCAATGAAAGGCAATGGAAAGTGATCTTCATAGGTTGCCAAGTTTAACTTCCTATAGTCCATGAATACTCTCCACCCTATCATGGTCCTAGCAGGGATAAGTTCATTATTATCATTGGTCACAACCATCATCCCCCCCATTTTTAGATCTAGAGGTCACATTGCAAGACTTGGAGTCTTTAAAGTAGTAAATTGGTGAAAGCTTTAATGACAACATTAGAAGATGGAACAAGATGACTTCTGAGATGACCATAAGCCCTACAGAGATAGAGCAAGTCAAGATGATTTTTAAAGAGGCTCTACCAAGTATTGGCACTAGAATTAAGGAAATATTGGCCAAGTATTTGCACTAGTTATAGGAGGAGAGTGATGAAGAGAAAGAACTAGATGAATGAGCCATGTAAATTGAAATGAGAAGTGCTACCTCAATGGGGAAGCCCTAATGAACAAAAGGTTGAAATGGATGAACCCATTGTAAAGGAGAAAATAGATGACAATCATATAATGAAATAGTTGAAGAAGATACCAGCCCATATCAGTGTGTGGGAATTGCTCATTACCTCTCAGAAACATAAGAGGACCATGGTTAAGGCTCTATCTAGCCTAATCATCTTTAATAAAGCCACCCCAAAGGATGTTATTGCATTGGTGACTCATATAAGTAAAATCATTTTCTTGAATGAGAACTTGCCACTAGAAGGAAGGGATCACAATCTAGCCATATTCATTTAAGCTGAGATAAAGGGGAGACGCACATCATGTGCAATGGTTAATGATTGGTTCAAGATTAACATCTGCCCCTCCAAGTTATTGCATAAGTTTGGATTGTCAGAGAATGATTTGAAAGCTTCTAATAGTGTCATTTAAGCCTATGATAATAGTAGAAGGCTAGCTTCGATTGTGTTCAAGATCCTAGGCATTGCGGAGACGGTGGTGGAATTTATAATATTAGATATCCCAATCACCTTCTTGCATTTATTAGGAACACCATGGTATCACTGGCTTGGTAGTATGCCTTCCATTGTCCATCAGAAAGTCAATATTCCTTATAAAGGAGAAATTGTGTCAGCTTTAAGTATGGTTGTTTTACACCTCTAAGAGTTTCAGGTTGCTAGACTCACTAACAGGTGGGTTGATCTTAAAGTAATGGGGATTATGAAGAACATAAACTTTTTTTCCAGGAGAAGGTTAGGAAAGAATTCTATTGACATATCAAAGTTTTCAGAAAATTCTCACTCATACCACAAGGAAAGGATTAGGGTATCATGCCAAAGAGTCGAAACAAAAAGTGAAGGACTTACACAGATGTGAGGATCAGATTTTGGACGTTTGGATACAAAGCTCAATGATAAAAATCACTAAATTAAATCTTCAAAATGGAAAGGGAAAATTGCTTAAAGTAAGGGAAGAAAAGCTTAGGAAACCTTGGAGAAATTTAAAACTAAGCCTAAAGACCAAGCCCAAACCTAGCCAAAGACTATCAGCTAACCTTGGTGGGCAGTACAACTCATAAATCATGGTTGTACAGCCTTCTCCAAGGCTATACAACCTTGCTAAAGCCCTAACTCATGGAACTTTTTGGAAGTGGTCCCCCCCACTAAATAATAAGGTTGTTTAGCCTTGACAAAAGGATGTACAACCCATTTTTTATTGTACAGCCTACGTGCAAATCCTAATTTTAGTATAGCACTGCTCCTCTCTATGAATGGATATGTCCATGGTGCATCCAAACATATTTTTGGCACTATGCACCCACCCAACACTAATGAACACACCTCATTTTGAAGAGAGAGGGGGCTTTTGAAAAATTCTAGTAAAACTCTATTAAAATTTTCCCCAAACACCTCTTGACATAGAAACCCTAAACCTTAACCTTACCTCACCTACTAAGGTAGAACCAAGGCTTTACTTTCCTATTTGTGCATTTCCATAACATATTTAGAGGATATTGGACTAATTTTTGTGCTTCTGAGGGCAAAGACATCACTAAAATACACCTAGGAACCCTCATTCCCCTTCTCTTGCTTCTATTCTTTTCTCTATTTTTGTTTTGGAAACAAAGAAAATGGGGGTTGTATAGCCTTATTGGTAGGTTGTATAACCCTTATCCATGGCTGTACAACCCAGCTTGATTGGTAGATAGGTTTTTATAGACTTTCTCTTTTATTTTTCTTTTGAGGGCTTCTCATCATGTTGCCTTATGACACAAATAGTAGAATAAGGTGACGTTTGATAAATTAGGACCCTTATTCACTTAAAAAATAGAGTCTAGTTTCTTTCATATATGATTTCATTACCTTCAAATAAATATGTTTTTTTTTTTTTATGCTTGTCTTTCTTTTTATTTTAAAGGTTAAGTTTTCTTTCTATATTTGCCATCTTAGTGTGATGATCAAGTGAAGAACTCAAGTTTCCCTTGACCTTGATATCCCTTTTTGAGTTAAAGTTCATGAATAGGCATGTGAATAGTATTATATAGTTCTTTGATGCCTTGATTCGATGTTATGTGTTTTTTGTTTTCTTTAAAGTTCTAAGTTATGTTTTTTGTTCTACTTTTGGCATCTTAAGGTGATGATCAAGAGAGGAACTTAAGTTTTCCTTGACCTTGATATCCCTCTTAAAGTTAGAGTTAATGAATAGTCATATGAATAGTATTTTCTAGTGTTTTGGATCCCTTAGATTGTTATGGGCATTATGATTATTCCTATGTTAGGTTTTGCCCTAGATGTTTTAGTGCTTTATGAGCTAGATGAAGGAGGTTTAACTCTGCCACCCTAGAAGCATTCGACAACACGAATCCTGATAGGGTGTATAGCAAGTAGTAATGAGCATACTAATCAACAATCTCAGTCAATCTATGGTCAGTAATAATGAGAGAACCAGTCAAAACACTCGACCTCATCATGACCCTTCTCCCATTCAATAAGGGAACATAACCCAGGACCTTCCACAAGTAATCTTGTTGAAGAAAGAGATATTGTACCCTAGAATTGGTGGGTAATGGAATGCCTACAAACCTTAACCCGATCAAAAAGGTGAAATCCCTAGGAGTGATCATAATCTCGCTAATCACTGGCAGTGGAAAAGTATGGGTCATGTTTATCCATTACTCCATCAATGCATATACTATCAACAAATTGATCCTTGTTGTCTCGTTACAAAGCAGCCATAAAAAAGTCTAGATCCTAGTTCCCCTAGACGAGCCACCACTCAGGGATGCAATTTATTGCCCAAATGCCCTAGTAGGACCACTGAAGCCACCTCCTTTCCAGAAAGAGACGATCCCTTAAAGAAAGAAAGGAAGGAAAATGACAGTAAGATAAACGCGCACATATGCAATTTAAAGAACGAGAGGGGAATGATCCCTAGGGTTTAACCTTAAAAAAATAATAAAAAAAAAGTTTTAGGGATTAAATATCGTAAGATAGATAAATTTGCAAAGATAATAGATTGCTCGCTTAGGTCAAAAAATAAAGCCCAAGTCATGCAAATCAAGACAATCAATAAGGTTAGTAGATTAAAAAAATTTCGCTAAAAATAAAGGGTGAATGTTCTAAAAATTATTTCTAAGTATTTTATGAGCTAACCTAATGTTCACAAGCAAGAAGTAAATCCAGGGGTAGTGCTTAGAACTTATAGTGATAAAATGCATAGAAGTAAAAATAAAATTGAGAGAGGAGGAAAAGAACATTTATCAATCTTGAGACGACATTTGATAAATGATGGTGCATGTTGTAGACTATCAGCATGTTGTCAGCTGGAGGGTAGCCAAGTGGAATCATCTTCATTGTTGCATTCTTCACCAATCTCACTCACTCAAACCCCCACCAAAATCGCAACTAATCAAGAACATCAAGAGTTAAGAGATCCTTGTCAAAAAACTCTTCCTAGACGTCGTACATCTCCTCATCGAGAAAATCAGTCATGAGGACGAAACAATAAGAATTGGAGCTATATTTGAAGCCTAAAGAAAAGAAGTGGAGAGAGAAGAAACAACACTAATAATGACAAAAGGCTTTCAGGGCCCTTTTATAGTGGCCCCAAGCTGTATAGCCCTGATGGACCGAGCGGGCCCAGTTAGGCTTGGCAGGCCTGAACCCTTCTCAAGCTCAATAGGCCTAGCTTATAGTCCATTAAGGTCGATCTAGCCTTCCCCTCTTTGTCCATCAAGGTTTAAATAACAAAATACCCCCAGCTTCCCAAAAAGCCCAATAACACCTAAATTACCAAAATACATTTAAACTCTTAAAAAAGTCTAGGGCGACCAATTACCAAAATGTTTGTATTGCTTCCTGATTAAGATCAAATCATCATAATGTTTTTCAATGATAAGTATACTTTTTTTAAAGCCCTAAATATATTTTTAAGAAAGATTTCTTTCTCTAACATGACAAACCCAAAGAATGACTTTCTCTACAAAATAGCAAGATTCGAAGGAACACTTCTCATAACATATAGAGCCCAGGTCCATTACCTTCAGATAAGAATAAAGCCCTATGGTAGCAAGAAGGGTTGTAAAGGTATAAATTCAACCTTATAAATGCTAGAAAGGCTCATATGACATAAGAATTATTTAAAGGGCACCCCATAAATAAGGAATCATTAGTCAGAAAGACCAAAGTATACATTGAAAAATGTAAAAGCAATCCTGCTCATGAGAAGCCATCTATTCAAAGTAAAATGCCTTAGTACTTGCTTGAAAGCAACCAAAAAGCTTAGCACTTGCTCAAAGGCTACTAAGGAGAAACCCCAGTACTTGCTCAGAGGCTATTGAAAGAAGATCATCAACCTTGGTACTTGCTAGAGGGCTGCCAAAAAGCTTAGTATTTTCTCAAAAGCTGCTAATAAGGGAATTCCACTATTTGCTCGAAGGCTGCTGGAAAAAGATGACCAACCTCAGTACTTGCCAAAAGGTTTTCAAAAAGCTTAGTATCTATTCAAAGGCTGCTAAAAAGGGAATTTCAGTACTTATTTGAGGGTTACTTGGTTTAACATGAACAACCTTAGTACTTTCTAGAGGGTTGCTAGGAAGTTAGGTATTTATTAGACAGATGGCAAGAAACTTAGCACTTATTCGAAGAGCTGCTAAGGAAATTGTATCCTTAGGTATCCTTACTGATGTTTACATTTTATACTTTGCTTTGTCAGGACTTGTTCAAATTGTCATTTCTCAAATGCTATTTTCTAAACCCCACAAAGCAGAGGGCAAAATGTGAGCATCAGATTATGGACCTTTGGATACAAAGTCCAATTATGAAAATCACTTAATCAAATCCCCAACATGCAAAGGGTAATTACTCAAAGTAAGGGATGAAAAGCTTAAGAAACCTTGGAGAAGTTCAAAACCAGCCCAAGCCTACCTAAGGGTTACTCGCCAACCTTGATAGGCAGTACAACCCACAAATCAAGGCTATAAAGCCCTTATTTCAAGGTTATATAGCCTTCCCCAAGGTTGTACAACCTTTTTAAAACTCTAACTCATGGAACTTCTTGGAAGTGGTCCACCCGCCAAACCCTAAGCTATACAACATTGACAAAAGGATGTACAACCCATTCTTGGCTGTACAGCCCATGTGCAAACCATAATTCTAGTACAACACTCCTTTTCTCTATGATTAGATACATCTATGGTGTATCCAAGCTTATTAGTGGCACTGTGCACCCACGTAACGCCTATAAATACCCTCATTTTAAAGAGAGAGGGGGCTTTTTGGAGACCCTAAAGAAGTCTATCAAAATTTCCCTCAAACACCTCTTGACATAAAAACCCTAAACCCTAATCTTACCTCACCTATTCCAAGTTAGAATCAAGGCTTTTCTTTCCTATTTATGCATTTCCATAGCATTTTTAGAGGATATTGAACTAATTTTCATGCTTTTGAGGGCAAAGACATCACTGGAATACCTACGAACCCCCATTCTCTTCCTTTACCTTCTTTTTTTTTTTTTTATTTTAGAAACCTAAAAAATAAGTGCTATATAACTTTATTGGTAAGTTGTGCAACCCTCTTCCTTGGTCATACAACCTTTATCCATGGTTGTACAACCTAGCTTAACTGGTATATTATTTTTTGTAAACTTTTTCTTTTCTTTTCCTTTTGAACTTCTTTTTTTTTAGGCTTCTCTTCATGGTGCCTTATGACTCGAGTGGCATAATAAGATAAGGTTTGACAACCTAAGATCTTTATTCACTTAAAAAATAGGGTCTAGTTTGTTTCATAAATAATTTCATTGCCTTTCAATAAAGATTTTTTTTTATGTCTGTCTTTCTTTTGATTTTAAAGGTTAAGATTCCCTTCTATTTTTGCCATCATAAGGTGATGATCAAAAGAGAAACTCAAGTTTCCTTTGACCTTGATATCCCTCTTTGAGTTAGAGTTCATGAATAGTCATGTGAATAGTGTTATCTAGTTCTTTGATGCCCTAATTAGATGTTATGTGTTTTATATTTTCTTTGAAGTTCTAAGTTCTATTTTTGGTTCTGCTTTTGACATCTTGAGGTGATGATCAAGAGATGAACTTATTTCCCTTGACATCCCTCTTTAAGTTAGAGTTCATGAATAATCATATGAATAGTATTTTTCAAGTTCTTTGGATCCCTTAGATTGTTGTGGGCATTCTAACTATTCCTATGTTAGGTTCTACCCTAGATGTTTTAGCTTTTTATGAGCAAGATGAAAGAGAGTTTAATGACCCAAGGACTTTATATAAGTGAATCTTTGCCTCAACGTTATCTAATGGCCTTCAAATGCTTAGCATGGTATGTGTGTGTTCATTCCCTTTGTTCTATTAATGATTTGTGTATTTGTACATATGTGTTGCAAAAATGTGACTATTATAGACTTAGATACATATTTAGGCACCTTGGCTATGGAGTTATGGTATGGTGATCACCATGGACCTTATTTCCTTGCCTTGTTCACTTTAAGCTTCTTTTTGCTTATTTGTCTCCATGTTGATTTATTGCTAACTTGTTTATTTTTCTTGTGTGTAGGTGTTATTGTCAGGGATTAGACCATGAACTTGGTCTCAATCATTTCCCTCTTAAATATTATATGTATAGATGGATTTGTATGCATGCTTACCCCATATTGTGACGCAAGAACCCCCTCCCAATTATGGATGGCTATGTGTATGAATTAAAGGATGATGGATAAATGAAATCCTTATGTTGTGATCCTTTCCCTCATTGATTAATGATTTGATTTGTTAATTGAATTGTGCTTAGATGTATGATTAGGGCTATTAATTGGACTAATCAATAACTTAGTTAAAGTACTAAAAGTGAACCAAGGATGCTCGAAGGTCGAATCCTAATATTTGGGTAGTTTGGGGGTGCTTGACACTTTCTTTAAGCCATACCCAATTTTTTTTAACTCGATCTCTGAAGGAGTAAAGATGAGATGGGCCTTCTAATTAATTTAGAATAGGTTTAGATTTAGCCTTCCTTGGATTCTTGTCCCGTCCAAATTTAAGTGGCAACTTCATATTGCATTTAGGGATGATATTAATGTGTTGTCCTGCCTTGATCCCCTATTGACCATTACCTTGGAAAAAGGGGCTTCTATCTAACATGAAGCCTTAAAGATCCCTCGTTGATCCAAATCATGTGCCATGACTAAGAGTTATTACCAACATATGACCTCTCATCCTCTTAATCCCTTAATGATTAGTAAAAGGTGGGAGTCATAAGTAAGATTCCACTCGTTCGAGTACAACTACAAAAATCTATGTGCTCACAATGGACCATTATCAGATTTCTTTATGAAAGAATGAGCAGTCGCCATAAAGGTTGAGCAAAGGACTATTGAGAATGAGAAGTCATTGGGTAATTACATAGATTAACTCAAGAAGGTATTTTTCTAGATGGATATTGGTGAACTTAGATATCAAAATTATTAAGACTCATTAGAAGAGGAGGACAAAAAGAAAAAGAGAAAGAAGAAATGGAAATAGGTTGTAGGGATAGAGAATGATAAAGGATCAGGTCAATTTATGGTTTCATACAGTCTTTAGTCTACATGGCTATGGAATGATAAGAAAAGGATCACTCATGAATAAAGGAAGCAATATCTATTTTATCAAAATTTCTAGGCTACTAGGGAAGATCATGCAAAGAAAGGGGTTGACTTGATAAAGCAAAATGCACACTTTGTGGATTCGTAATGGGAATATACTAGGTCATGCAAGTTTATTGAGGTTGTTTACATAGGGATTAAATTAAAAGATATTGAGAGTATGATTATGAACTCCATTGAGGAGGTAAGTAGTAAAGAAATGTAGGGCATTATGCGAAGATTGAGCCCACCATGGTAGAGGGCACAACACTTTGGGTAGATTTTCTAAAAATTGAGCTAAGGGATAATCAGATGAAACAGAGTTTAGAAAAATTTGTCAAGCCTGTTGCTAGTATAAAATATGGGAAATAGGTAGAGTCCATATAAAATACCAACCTTGAGATTCTAATTGATGAGGTAAAGGGTGAAGAAGAAGGAAAGGCTAGGGTAGATGAAGCTCTTATCAATCAACTAAATGAAGTTGATTTTCTTATTACTACTGATGTTCTTTTTCTAGCCTCTTTGAGGATGATGATGTAATTCTTTCTAAGTTTAAGGCAATGTATGATGAGTTTGCTCACTTATGTGATGTGTTTCCTGATGGTAGTGTGCATAGCATACATCATTTCATAAGCATATTTAATATTAATTCTATACATACCACTACATTTTATCTTGGCGTATAGGAAAATCTAAATATCTTACTCAATGTTAATGTTACTCTACCAAAATTACCTTGCACTTAACCCTTTACAAAAAAAACACTAAAACCTGAGTCCAGTCCATCCATTCCTAAGGTAGAACAAGGATTAATCTTTACACTTTTGTGTATTATCTAAGCATTTTGGGGGATATAAATCATCTAGTGGGCCTCTAAAGGTAAAAGAACATATAAAGATATCCAAGAAACCCCCTTCCCCCCTTCTTCTTCCTCTTCTTTTCTTATTTTATGATTTAGAAAACCCAATAGATAGAGGTTGTATAGACTTATGGTAGCCTATATAGCCCTTTTCCTAGGCTGTACAACCTTCATAATGGGTTATATAACCCTCCTCAGTCTAGGAAACAGATTGCGAAACTTTTTCTTCTTCATCCAAATTTCTTCTTTCTAAAACTTTTTTTTTCGGAAGTTTGGTTGTCTTAGTGGCAGAATAGGGTGAGGTCTAATTGCCTAGGACCTTTATTGACTTCCAAAAAGAATCTTGAACAAGTTTTAAATGATTTTGAAGGTTCATTTTATGCTTGTGTTTTATACTCTTTAATATTTTAATTAGTTGATGTTCTAAGATTCTATTTGGACCATATTTGGTGGTCACGACCTTAGAGTTCTTAGGACCTTGGGAGTCTTATCGTGGTTATGGTTGTGTTCAAGAATGTTATTGCTTTATTTTGTCCTTTAATTTCCCTCCTTTAAAGTTGCATGCTAACCTTCGTAATGGTTAGTAATGCTTGTAGATGCCTAGCTTTCTGTGAGCTATAAAGGGAGAGGATTCATCAATCAGAGGACCCCTTTTGTAATGATTTTGTTTCAGGCCAATCAAATCCTCCAAGTGCTTTACATCACATATTTATGATTCCTTACCTTGCCTTGCATGATGCATGTGTCTGTGTTTTAATGTTATATTGCTTCTCATGTGATGTTGGGGTGTGCTCATTATGGACTTAGAAACATGTATAGGTACCTTTGCATGGGAGATATGGTAATGTGAATTATGCTTATCTCATTTTTCTTTTACTTGCTAACTTGTGCATTTTTGTGGTGTAAGTGCTTACTTGTTCTAGACCATAAATTTGCTCTTGATATTCATTCCATAAGATTATGAATGACCATTTGATGTATATGGATGAAATGCATGATAACGCTATGCCATGTCACATAACCCTCATTCCCTTTTTTTACATGACTATGTATATATGATGAAATGCATATCACTCCATTTGCCATGATGCATGATCCCCTTCCCCTTTAAGTTGTTGATTTAGTTTTTTTTTTGTTTAACGACGCTAGATGCATGCTTAAGGCCATTTAATTGTACTAATTAACAATTTGGTTAAGATGTTAAAAGTGAACCAAAGATGTTCAGAGGCTGGACCTTAATATTCGGGTGGTTTGGAGGTGGCTAACCTCTCCCCAATTTGTACCCAATTTTCAAACCTGATCTTTGATGGGGTGAAGACGAAATAGGCCTTCTTCGAATTCTTGTCCCGACCAAAGTCGGGTGGCGATGCCATAATTTGTAGGGATGATAACAATGTATTATCCTGACTTGGTCCCCTAATGGTCACAATTTGCACTTATGGTTTTGAACTCACAAAAGCCTAAAAGATCCTTATTGATCCAAACATGCACCATATGTTGGGGTCATTACCAAAGTAAAGACTCTTCATCCTCTCGAACCCCCCCTCCCCCCCCAGGTTGGTTGATAAAAGGATGGAGTTGCAAAGCCTCGAAATCAAGGCGCACACAAGTAGGTTGTCACTCTTGTTCCTTCATTAAAAGAGAGAAGTGTAAAGGTTGTTCCCTAATCTATAAAAGGAAATGTTATTTGAGTCTGAGAAAAGAAAAGTAAAAAGACCTAATGGTTGCTTAACATAGTCAAAATAGGCAAACAAGCTTCTAGAAAAGAAATTTTAATTTGAAAATTTTTTATTTGAATTTATTGATATTTTTCTAAAAATAGATGCGTATGAATATTCATTTTTCTTTTATTGATAGATAAAAAAAGTTTATTTTATTTTGGTTTGTAATGATGGTGATTTTTATTTGATTTTTTAGATGATGGTAGTGTTGTAGAAAAGTGAAATAAAAATGAAAATGAGGGGTAATATGAATTTTTCATCAATTTAGTAGAATTTTAATAGAGTCTAACATAATTAAAATAAAATAATATTTTAGTACAATGTCTAAAAATAAAGACTAAATAATCTAATATGGTAAAACCTAAGAAGATAGAAGTATTTAACCCTATAATATAACGTTTCTATCTCACAAAGTGTTGAATGTTAATTTTATGAACAATGCATTTAAATTCAAATGCATTATTTAATTTTTCTTTAAAAAATTTATATAATTTTTTTTTACTTATAATGATAATTACGGAAAAAATGTGATTTAACAACAAAGATTTCACCCATTTATTTTACACTATTAACCAAATAATAAATTTTTATTTATATCATATCAGATTGTAAATAAACATAAATTTGAGAACAAAGTTAAAATTTAAAGAAATGATTAATTTGTTGAAAAATGACTAATTATCTTAAATAAGTAAATATGTATTATATTTTCCATGTCATCCAACAATATTCCATATAGTATTAATTGCTTTTTCATGGTCAGCATACTTTACTTTGGCACATTGGATGAGAGACAGAGAAATTTTCTTTTACAAATTTAAAAGTATAACACTTCCAAATTCATAATATTTTATCTTGTCCTTTGACAAGTGTATTTTATCTAATTAGTCAAGGTTTGTTTTCCAAGTTTTTTTTCTTAAATTCAAAGTTTTTTTTTCTTTATTGTTTACTTTTCTTATCATATATCGTATATTATTTATTAATAATATATCACTAGTTGATAATCGATGCATTATGTGAACTATAATTTAATAATTATTTAAAATATATTTATAAATATTAATAAATTAAAATATTTATTGTATAAATAACAATATATTTAATAGAAAATATATATTAGTATTAATAAATTAAAATATTTATTACATAAATAAATTATATATTTTCTAAATAAATAATATATGCATATATTTATTAGCCTTATTTTGTAATATCACTTAGTATATTTTTATTTTATATTTATGTTTTTATTTAAGAAATTTTAGATGTCAAATAAATAAAGATTTCAATAACTTATTTATCAAATAATTAGTTTGAGAATTGATAAATTGTTATCTTAACAAACTCTAAATTTAACACATAATAATATTTATTTTTCAAATAAATTTTTATACCTACTTGAATTGAATCGTAAATCATATGCTTTTAGGTCATCTAAATAAACTTCCTATTCTAATAAATTTTTTTCCTTCTTTTATTATTATCATTTTAAAATTTTTGTTGTTTCATAAATCTTCTTCTTTGCAATTGAAAATTGTTGCTCATAAACATTTTTTTTAAAAAAAAATTGTTGCTTGTGAAAGATCCCTCTCACATCAATAATAAATAAATAAATTTGTACTTTACATGATTATAATTTAATGTGTTATTTAAAATATATTTAAAAATTTTAATATAATAAACATTAATTCAAAATATTATTATTATTTATTTTATTTATAGTTATTTTTAATTAAGTAGTTTTACATAAAACTTTCAATAGCTTATGTGTCAAACAATTAATTTTATAAATCTCAAATAAATAGTTTTGAGACCAGAATTAATAATATTATTTTTGTATTTTTCTTAGATTATTTTCTTCTTTTGTTTTCATATATTATTTATAATTTATTCATAATATACTACTAGTTAATAATTAGTGCATTGTAGGCTATAATTTCATATATTATTTTAAAATATAATTATAAATATTAATAAATTAAAATACTCATTAGACAAATAAAAACAATTTTTTCTAAATAGATAATATATGTAAACTACTTTTTAGCTTTATTTTATATAATTATCAATTTTATAATTTCTTTTAATATATTTTAATTTTTATTAATAATTTTTTAATTAGATAATTTTATATGTCAAACTAATGTAAATTTAAATCATTTATGTATCAAATAATTAATTTAATAAATGATAAATTGTTGTCTTAAACAAATTCTAAATCTGATACATAAGAAAGTGCACCATCAAATCATGTATTACCTTTGCTTGAATTGAACGGTGAATCATATACTTTCATGCCATCCAAATGAGCTTTTTATTGTAATTAATATTTTCGTTCTTTTATTATTATCATTTTAAAATTTGTTTTGTTTTATAAACATTTTCTTTTTCAATTGAAAATTGCTTCTTACAAAAAAGTTTTTAAAAAACTATTACTTGCGAGATGTCCCTCTAGCATCAATAATAAATAAATGAATTTGTGCTATTGAGGACTATAATTTAATATGTTGTTTAAAATGTATTTAAAAATTATAAAATAAAATACTAATATAAAAAATATGATTAGGTATATAACATTTATTTTTAAGTTGATAATATATGAAAATTATGTTTTAGCCTTGCCTATTTTGTTATTTCCTTTAATAATTTTTTTATTTTTATTTATAATTATTCTTAATTAAGTAGTTTTACATAACAATTCTAATTGTTTGTGTTCGATAGTTTAGTTTAATAAAAGTCAAATATTTATCTTCAATAAATAGTTAATTAACAAATGACAATCACTTATCTAAAATTAAATATGAAACTAATTAATTATATATGCCAGTCAATTCGTATTTTGTGTTGTTATAATTTAATATATTATTTAAATTATATTAAAAATATTAATAAAATAAAAATATTCATATAAAATATGTAATTAAATAAATAATATTTATTTTCATAACAAATAATATATGAAAATTATTTTTTAATTTTATATTTTAATTACCGATATTCTAGTTTATTTTAATAATTTTCTATTTTAATTTATTGTTATTTATAGTTAAAAAAATTTTAGATGAAAATTCATATTATTTATGTGTCAAATTATATATGATAAATATCAAATCTTTATCTGAAATAAATAATTAACTAATAAATAAAAAATAAACATGTATTTAAAATAAAATTTAAGACTAAAATGAATTGCATATATTAATTGATGGTTTATAAATATATTATTTGTTCATAATATATTCTCCAAAATAATAGAATTCACTGTTGGCCTCAAAATATTGTTTGACTTAGTCACAGACGGTATATACATAAAATAAAATTAAGAACAAAAGTGACAAACAATATACACACAAAAGTTTTTTTATGTCTATAAGCAACGCATTTGAATTGAATCAAACTGAAATCATACCAAATCAAATTAATTCAAATAACTTATATATATATATATATATATATATATATATATATA